>JAJIYU010009939.1:0-16614 GCA_030144865.1 Tinospora cordifolia | reverse complement strand
CCAGAACATCCAGATCGAACGACCCAGATTCACGGTGTTTGATTCGAGGATTATCGGACAGTCCATATTCAAGATAGAAAGGATCTGATACGTCAATCGAGGATCATCAGACAGTTCGGATCGAGGCGCTGGGGAAGATCGCGAACGAGTTGCGTGCTCGAGGACGATCGAACGTCCAGGATCTGAAACATCAATCTGATGATCATCTCGCAACACAGATCGAGGACAATCGGACGGTCGAGATTGAAGCGGAAGGAATCAATCGCGAAATCAATAACGAGTACGATGCTCGAGGTTGATCGGACGATCCACATCGAAAGCTTCTAATCCAATCGTGATATGCGTGTCTCGAGGTCCATCCGAGCGCTCAGATCGATTTCGTAAATCAAGATCGCAAAATCTATGCGCGAGTCGAGGCAGATCGAAGCGCCGAGATGTCATCTTCATAATCTTGAACTACTTCTAAGTTCTGGATTTCCTTCTAATCTTTAGTATCCTCTTCAAATAACTTCTTAAAATATTTTTCTCGCCTTATGCAGTTTAGCATTGCTATCATTGAGCTTCTAGGTAACCTCTACATACCACCATTGACTCTAAAAATATCTTTCAAAGGTAATGTCATTGTTACCCTACGCTTTGGACAATATATTTGTGCTTGTACAAGGTTAACCAGCAGTCAATCCCTAAATTACATCATATCCATAAAATGGAAGTACATAGAGACCGGTTGTAATTAGCTTATCTTCAAATCTAAGGTCACAATTATATATTCTTTTTAAGGTAATTGTAGCTCCTATGGGTGTGGATACATTCAATGTCACAAGCAAGGTACTTGATACTAATTGTGACCTATCCACTAATTGTTCAACAACAAAAGATTTGGTAGCACCTGAATCAAACAAAAGTTTCACAGCAACATTAAACAATAGAAATGTACCTTCTACTGCAGGGACTTGGTCAGTCTGAATATCTTCAATGGCAAAGATTCTGACTTAATTTTTTCAATGATCCTGGTTCTACCAATGGCTATTATTTAATTAGGGTTGATGTCTTCTCCTAACTTGAGGATGATTGTTTTGACCTCTTCCCTGATTATGTTGGTGTTGTTGCTGCTGAGGTTGTTTTTGAGGAGCTTGAGCTTTGGTAAGACAAAACTTTGCCACATGTTCTTGCTTGTTATAATAGAAACATAAACCCCTATCATCTAGCCTGCTCGCTATGCTCTTCTTTAGCAGGATTAGGTCATGCCTGGGGATACTATTGGACTCATTGTTAAGTTTGAGGTGCCTTATTCCTTCGTTCTAATAGGTATTTTGCTTATTGTTCCCATTCCCTACCTTGTGATTATTTTGCAGCTTCTTGTTTCAATTCTTCGATGACTATAAGAAGTTAATATCCCTCTTGATTAATTGGGCTCTAACTCTTTTTTCCTTAGATGTAGTTAGCCTCAAAGGAATAATTAGCTTCCTAATTTCCATCTGAAGTCCTTCAGTAAACTTATCAGCCTTGGTCTGCTCATCCGTAACTATCTCTGGTGTAAATCTCGATAGCTCCATCAAGTTTATTTCATATTCTTTCACAGTCATAGTTCGTTGTGTCAGTCATATGAACTTTGATTGTAGTTATCTGGTAATGGTCACCGAGAAGAAATTACCATAAAATAAATTCTTGAGCTGCTCCCATGTTATGGTCAAAATATCGATTTCTAGATCATTTATGATGATCTTCCACTAATGATATGCTGGTCCAATAAATTGATGCATTACTAAAGTTACTCACCTAGGGCCAGTTGCTCTGATAGCATTGAGATGTTTATTTATTTCAGAAATCCATATATCAGGTACCATATGATCCAACTTTCCATTGAAAGTAGTGGGATGCAGCTTTAGAAACTCAATCAGTAGGTTCCTTTGTTCCTTATCCTCAAAGAAAATTTGACTAGGTACTACTGGACCATTTTAGAACGGGGCCTGATGAGCTTGAGGCTGGGGCTATCGTTGTACTAGGGGTAGATTTTGTGCCTAAGGTAGAGCCCTCACGACTTGCTCTGCCACCTATTGGGTGATCTCTGCCAATATCTCTAGCGATAAAATTGCTCTAACAAGAGCTGTTGCTGCCATAGGTGCCTACTAGTCCCTTTGGCCAAATTCATCAGTGTCTTAATCCCTTCTTGCATTTTCTCTAGTCCTTGCCATTATCTATAAGTTAAAAGTCTCCAAGCGACGGATTTTAAATATACATGTTAGTTGCACAATGTACTAACTATATCCCATGCACTTTGCATGTGTTTTGCATTGTTTGAGTAGGAAATAAGGCATATTTACATTTGGATTTGCAATTAAGCATCAATAGGCACATTTGCATATCATTTGCATTATTAGGAGAGTTTCAATGTGATTTCATGCATTTATATCTGTAATATGATGTTAGAGAAAGGTTGCTAAGTGTTTATGTAGGTATAGAATGAGTACGCAAAGGTTTGATAGTGGAAAATGACCCAAAATATGCACAAATCTGCTTATTACCATGTAAGAAAACTTATTGTCTCCATAATCCAAGTACGAAAATAAGAAGAAACCCAAAGGCCATTACTATGGTAATGCACAGGTGGAAAGTGTTACTGCTGTAGCGAACAGCGGTAACCATAGGACCAAAATTTGGGCGAATGAATTACCCTGGTAACCAAGGACAAACAATACCATTATCGTGGCAACCTACAGCTGTAATGCATAATAAAATAGGATTTGATATATCCCCCAAATTGTGGATCTGTATCTGGCCCGAATTACCACAACCAATTACTGTAATAATATGATTGAAAAGGCATCTTCCAGGCTATTAACTAGTAAGAAACTTGGGCTATAAAACGGGAAGTGCATGGCATCAGTTGGTGCAATTTTTGAGGGTGCATACACTCATTCTCCACCAGAAAAACATTCTTTCTGGGATATTCTTTGACTTTGGAAGGATTAAGCAAGAGATTTAGGAAAAGGAAATGGAACAAGGATCAAAGGAAGGCATATCGAGTTGTCTAGTATGAGTTTCATTGTATATTCCTCTTGTTTTTGTGTTATTTGCAACATGTCATGTTAAACACTCTATTCTAGGATGTAATATCAAATGTGTGACCCCTTAATTTTGTATTTAACCCCTGCCTGACAGGCAAAAACATTCCACTCTAGTTCTTGATTAATTTATGTTGAGGTTCTAATTTATTTGTTGGGTTCTTAATGCTTTCTATTTACCAACCATAAATAGGAAGATTTTAGACTGTTTAGCTAATTCAGGAAAGAGGTTTAATGTTTTTATAATCAAGTTATAAACCTGGATGAACCAATGGACTAGGAGGTAGCTAGTTTTGACAAGAGGTTGCAAGTGAAAACATAACATTAATGCATTAGTTAATTTCCTTTGCGCCTCGGGAGAGGGTAATAGGATCTTGATTAGTAAGCGTTAAGATAACCTGGGAGGGAGTCTTACGGCAAGTGTTGTAACCTACGAGAACATAATATAGATTATTTAAGACCATAATTCAATGGGGATCACACGAGATATTACTATCCTATAAGCTTAATCATAATAGTTTTCAAACACATTTTATTTAAATTTAAACTTAATTTTTGTTTCAACACTCATCATATTAATTGAAGCCTTGATAAAATTTACATTACTAGTACCTTGGGCTTTTACATTATTATTCCTAATTTGTTCGTAAAGGATGACATCTGGTTCTCAACCAATTTTTACTACTTATGACACCGTATACTTGTGGCAATCACCACAAGTTTTTGGCACTATTGCCAAGGAACAACGAGCAATAATCTCAAAACCAACTAAACTTGGTTAAATCTTAATCAAGGAATTTGTTCTATTAGTTTTTATCATTCTTTAGTTTTTTATTTTTTTGGATACACTTGATCTTGGGTTGTTTCGCTTTTATTGTTTCAGTTGTTGATGATCATAGACTCAACAAAGTTGAGTGACCCTGGTTTGGCATAGATGCCTAGGCAAATTCAATTAAAGATCAGGGGACGTACACTCAATATGGCTGAAAGTAGCAGATCAGTTGTTGGCAATAGGGGTGAATTGCTACTTCGAGACTTCTTCAAACCTGTGTCGAATAATAACTATTCCAGCATAGCTCGAACACCCATCAATGCCAACAACTTTGAGCTGAAGCCAACCTTGATTACCATGGTGTAGCAGCAACAATTTGGTGGTTTGGCCATCGAAGATCCCATGTCACATCTAAACTCATTCATGGAGATTTGTGATACAGTTAAAATGAATGGGGCGACAGAAGATCAATTGAGGTTAAGGTTATTTCCTTTCTCTATGAGGGATAAGGCCAGATCATGGTTACAAACTCTCTTCATAACTACCAAGGAAGATATGGGACAGAAATTTTTGCAGAAGTATTTTACTCCAGCCAAAGTTCACCAACTAAGGAGATAAATAAGTTCTTTTTAAAAAATCTGATTTCAAATCTGTTTATGAAGCAAGGAAGAGATTCAAAAATTTATTGAGAAGATGTTCTCAGCATGTCTATCTTCCTTGGCTTCAAGTGCAAATGTCCTGTAGTAGTTTGACACCACCAACAAGAGCCTTAGTTGATTTAGCAGCTGGAGGTTCTTGGATGGGAAAGTTTACTACCAAGGCGATGCAACTTATTGAAGACATGGTAGCAAATGCATTCGACCATGGAACAAAAAGAGGGATAGTAAAGTGGATTGGTATTCTTGAGGTGGATGAAATCACAGCTTTACAAGCCCAACTAACAGCCATTACTCATAGGATGAACCTATGAGAAAAAAGTTAAGAGGTGGACAGTTGCAAACACCTTAAACTCAATCAATTATAGCGATGGCAGAAGTTCATGACTCTTCCTTCAAAGAAAAAGATCAACGAAGCAACTGAACGCAATAAATCGTTTTGACAACTTTCAAGGACAACAACACAACAACGTTGTTCCTAGGTATTATTATTTGGTATTCGCAACCATGAGAACGTTAACAACCAGTAAGCACCACCTAGTTTTGTTCCTCAATCAAGTCTACATGATAAGAAGTCGCCCTTGGAGGATAATATGGACGAGTTGATGAATATGTAAGCTTGCTTTTTCAAAGAACTAATAAGAAGAGTAAACAAGAATGATAACAAAGTTTCTAGACTAGAAGTGCAAATGGGAAACATGATAGCAATAGTAAAGAGAGTAGAAACTCAAATGGGACAACTAGCCCTAGCTTTCTCTAGTCAACAACAAAGTTCTTTTCCTAGCGACACTCAAGTCAATCCAAAAAAAAGCTATAAGGCGATCACAACTAGGAGTGGTAAGGAGATACAAGGGCCAACCCATCCATCTAGCTCCACTATTGTAAGTGAAGATGAACATGTAGAGAAGGAGACACAAATGTCATCCAATGAAAAGGAGAAGAAGGTGTTCAAATAGAAAACAGATGTGAAAACTCTAGGAATTACAATTCAAGGTAGCAAACACCTTGAACCACTAGCACTACAATTTTCCCAAAGATTTCAAAAGAAGAAATTAAATAAACAATTGCAAAATCTTGGCAATGTTCAAAAAGATTCATATAAACATCTCATTTGCTGAAGCATTGCAGCAAATGCCCAATTATGCAAAGTTCATAAAAGAAATCTTGTCGAGGAAGTGGAAACTGGAAGACTATAAGATCGTGAAGCTTATAGAAGAATGCAGTGCTATTCTACAGAAAAAGCTTCCTCAAAAGTTAAAAGATCCAGGAGCTTCACTACACCATGAAACATTGGCTTTAAATTCCTTGAAAGGCACTTTGTGACTTGGGAACAAGCATCAACCTCATGCCCATGTCAGTATGCAAAAGAATAGGGATGTCAAAAATCAAGCCCACCACCATTACTCTTCAACTTGCTAACAAATCTCTCACTTATCCTCAGGGTATAATTGAAGATGTGTTAGTCAAGGTACATAAATTCATTTTCCCAATGGACTTTGTTATTCTAGACATGGAAGAAGTGGAGAAATACCATTGATTCTTGGGAGACCCTTTCTAGCTACGAGTCATGCCCTTATTGATGTAAACAAGGATGAGCTTACTCTAAGAGTGAATGAAAAACAAGTGGTCTTCAACATCTACAAGTCAATGTAATTATCAAGCAATATGAATGAATACGAGAGAGTAGATGTGATCAATTTGCGTGTTGTTGAAGTGATGTATGAATGTAGCAATCAAGATGTCATGGTTAGGTGCATTTCATGTTCTTTGCCTTCATCAAAAACCATGAAAGAAATTGAAAAGCTAAATGTATTGGCATTGGAAGCTTTGCCACTTGATCCAAATAGTGTAGAAATTCTTTTGCCGAATCTCTCCATAGCTGAAGCTCCTCAAGAAGTTCCAAAAGTTGTTAATTTATAACCTTTCCCTAATAATTTGAAGTATCCCTACTCAGGTGGAGCTCCATCCTTACCAGCTATTATTTCTTCTTCTTTGACTTTTGTTCAAGAAGAAAAGTTATTAAGGAGTGCTCCAAGAACATAAGTCCGCCATTGGGTGGACAATTGAAAATATAAAAAGAATCAGCCCAGCAATACGCATGCATGAAATCCTTGTGGAGGAGTCTCACATGCTTATAGTACAACATCAGCGAAGACTCAACCCCATCATAAAGTAAGTAGTAAAAAACGAAGTCATGAAGTAGCTAAAATCAAGAATTATATATGCCATTCCAAATTCGCAATGGGTCGGTCCCATTCATGTTGTGCCAAAGAAAGGAGGTATGATTGTGATTACCAATTAGAAATGTGATACCATTGCCTCAAGAACCACTACAGGATGGTGAGTCTGCATTGACTATAGAAAGCTAAACAAAGCCACAAGGAAAGACCATTTTTCTTTGCCTTTTGTGGATCAAATGCCAGACTGCATTGCCGGGTATGATTTTTATTGTTTCTTGAATGGATATACGGGCTACAATCAGATTGTAATTTCTCTTGAAGACCAAGAAAAGATACCTTCAATTGCCCACATAGTACTTATCTATTTTGAAAGATGCCCTTCGGTTTGTGCAATGCACCAACCACATTCCAATGGTGCATAATGGCCATCTTTGCATATATGATTGAAGACATTATGAAAGTATTTATGGATGATTTTTTAGTCTTTGGTGCTACATTTGATGGCTACCTTGTCAATTAGAGAAGGTTTTATTTCACTGTGAAGAAAAGAACCTAGTTCTCAATTGGGAGAAGTGCCACTTCATGTGTGAGAAGGCATAATTTTGGGGCATAAAGTCTCGATTGGAGGATTAGAAGTGGACCTCCATAAGATAGAAGTGATAAAAATTTGAAACCACCAACATCAGTTCGTGAGGTATGTAGCTTCTTGGGTCATACTAAATTTTATCGACAATTCATCAAAAATTTATCTCAGATTGTCTAACCTTTGTGCCATCTCTTAGAAAAGAAGTAGAATTTAATTTTAACCGTGAGTGTCTTGAAGCATTCAAGACCATCAAGAAGACACTTGTATCAGCTCCTATTATGTTTACTCCTGTTTGGAGAAAACCATTTGAAATCATTTGTGATGCTAGTGATTACGCAGTTGAAGTTGTTTTGGGGGAAAGGTGTAACAAGCTGTTTCACGCTATCTATTATGCAAGCAAGACACTTCATGATGTACAAAACTACAAAAAAAAAGAGTTGCTGGTAGTTGTCTTTGCTTGGGACAAATTCAGGGCATACAATGTAGGTTCCCATGTCAAATTCTTCAGCGATCACGCGATTATACATCATCTCTTTGTTAAAAATCATGCCAAACTATGCCTCATCAAATCGATCCTTCTTCTCCAAGAGTTTGAAGGTGATGATAATCCTCAACGCATTATTGAATTGTTCCCCAACGAGCAGCTTTTGGTAATTCTCGATCGCCCACCATGGTATGCAGATGTTGCCAATTACAAAGAAATGCAGTTTAAACGTTTCATCATGAAGCCAAATTTTATCTCTTGGATGATCCATTTCTGTACCATCAATGTGTTGATAAAATTATTTGTCGCTGCATTCCTGACAATGAAATCCAAAAGGTCATTTATAACTATAATGCTTCTCCCTACAATGGTCATTATAGTCATCAAAGAATGGCCTGACGAGTCTTGGAGAGTAGATTTTATTGGCCCACCATTTTTAAGGATGCATATTACTTTGTGAATACATGTGAAGCATGCCAAAAGCAAGAAAACATCTCTAAGAAGAATAAGATGCCCTTAAACTCATTCATTAAGATTGACCTCTTTGACTTATGGGGGATTGATTTCCTAGGACCTTTCCCATCTTTGAATGGAAAGTAGTATATATTATTGTCTATGAATTATGTTGCAAAATGGATAGAAGCTATTGCCACTATAAAGAATGATGCCCAGGTGCTTTTGAAATTTATGGCCTAGAATGTATTCTTAAGATTTGATACAACAAAAGCTATAATCAATGATGAAGGTATGTATTTCTATAATTGTTTCTTTAATAACCTTCTTAATAAATATGGTGTGCGACATACGTTATCATTGCCCTATCATCTCGAAACTAATGGGCAAGTAGAGGTGTCAAATAGAGATATCAAAGCCATTCTTCAGTAAACAATTGGCAAGAATGGCAAGGATTGGGCGTTAAAGCTTGATGATGCCTTATGGGTTTACCAAAACGCTTTCAAAACTCCCATAGGCATTTCCCCATATCAGATCATGTACAAAAAATCTTGACATTTACCTTGTGAGCGAGAGCATTGAGCTTATTAATTGTGTGAAAACTGAATTTTAATGCTCAAGCATGTGGGGAGAATCAATTGCTTCAATTTTTGGAACTTGAAACATTCCGAAGAGAAGCCTTTGAAGATAATAGAATTTATAAGGAAAGGACCAAGAAATGGCATGATAAACTGATAGAGAAGAAAAAATTACAACCAGACCAGAAAGTCCTTTTATTCAATTCTCGCCTACAGTTATTTCCCGGGAAACTTCAATCCCATTGGACTGACCCTTTCCTTGTCATTAAAGTATTCCCATATGGAATTGTTGAACTACAAAGCCTAGTGGATGGGCATACATTCAAGGCGAATGGGCAGAGACTGAAAAATGTTCTATGAAGGATAAAAAAAGAACATTGACTCAGTAGTGTTGAAAGATTGAGTTTCCTTATCCACGTCGACTTGACAACGTTAAATACAACACCCGGTGGGAGGCAACCCACTGAATTTTAAATTTCTCTGTTCATTTCTATCATGATTTGCATTTTTAATTGCTTCAGTGTTATAGTGTTTTGGTTATGAATTGTCGTGTTTTGTTTTTTTCTTCAAAAAAAAGACAATGATTATCGTAGTAACCAAAATACTAAAAAATGGGCCATCACATTACCGCCATATATTACTGCAGTAGCTGCGCAGACGTTCAATGCAACAAATTATTAGAAAAATGCATCACCATAGTAATATTGGCAATGATGGACTATAAATCACAATTTTGGTCATTTCTCCCTCATTTCAACCGCGGTTTTTTTGAGAAAAAACTATGATTTCTTGGTTTTTTTGCATTTCTTCACTTCCATTACCATAATGTGAGTATATGTACCAATTTTGTTTGAGTTTCTTTATTATTTGGATTGTTTCATTGTGTTTGAGTGTTTATCTTTGTAAATGATTTGAGTTCTATCACATTTTTGAGTGAATGCTTATGGGTTTCATTGATTTTGGCTCATATCTGGTCATCTTTCATGATTGAAATGCGTTTGGAAATCATCCTGGTGCATTGAGCATGCTTTCTCGACCTATTTGCTCTCCAATGCACAATCTAAATAGATTTAAAGTCACTGTTTCATTGGATCATAGATTCTTGTGTACTGCATCTCTATTTTTATGCATGACCATATATGACTTCTTCAATTTCATGTCATTTACATAATTTAAGTCATTTGGATGCCATTATTCTAATGAATGATTCAGTTTACATTGTTTTGGTGTCCATTCTATTTTATTGGATGCATGTCTCTACTAAAATTTGATTGTAGGGCCCCAAGAAACAAAAATCCTACACACAGCCCCCAATGTGGTCCCTAACCTGCAGTCCCAAAAGAAGATCAACACCGCTTCTAAACTGTAGAGGCCAAAGCAAGGTTTGTAAGCATCCGGAATCGCCGACAGGTGATTATGGAGAGAGTGATTCTTATAGATGATGAGGATAGAAATTTAGGCATTAAGGATGTCATAGCCATTTGGCACTGGGAACAAGTGATTCTAGCACCAACGGCCCCTGCAGTATCAATAATACAAGAATTTTTCGCTAATGCACCTGATAGAGATGGGACACAAGTATGGGTGCAATGCACTTGGGTTTCGTCTGATGCAACATTTATTAATGCCTTCTACGGCCTTCCCACTAACACAATAGATGACTATCCACATTACCTAGAAGAGAAGGTAGACCACAATGATATGTTGTGCACCCTATGTGTTGATGGTGCCTCCTAGCAGTGCACCAAAGATCAGCCAGTGAGCTTGGCCAAGAGTTCCTTTATCATCGTAGCCAAGGTATGATTATATTTGGTTTATGCTAACTTGCTGCCATCCCTTGCTATCAATAGGGTCACGATGGAGAGAGCCACATTAGTATACTGCATCATAAAGGGCATCTCCATCAACATTGGTGCAGTGATTTCTACGACAATATGAATGGCCATAGACAAGACCAACTAGTCTTCCTCACCCTACTCTCATCACTAAGTTATGTAGGAGGGTCAATGTCACATGGCCTAGGAGCAAGCACACACTAAAGATGAAGGATCATATCTCAGTCCGGATGCTTACCACCACTCTTATGAATTGGAGGAGAACTACAAAGACACCTTCAACATCTACTCCACCTCAGCCAGCTGCATCTCCCCCCTGCTTCCTCGGCATTAGAGGCTCATGCTACTCATCATGGGTTAGACAACCTACACCACATATGGTACATTACCCATCTAGAGCTTCTATAGTCAGCACCCCTTCTACCCTTTTTGGCTCCCTATATGGACATCACTTGTTGCAACACTCTAGCACCACATGATGGAGATGATGATGATGATAGTGATGATAATGTTGTAGGAGCTACAGATGATTTGGATCATATCAGGAAAGCTGAGTGCTTTCGTAACGACATTGACTAGTAACTCTTGATTTTCTTTTCTTTTGGGATGATTCTCTATTTGTTATGCTCCTGAACTTTAATCCTTTTTGAAACTACTACTAGGGTGATTTCACTTTCAAATGCTTTAGGTTTATTTTTCAATGGATGATTTATGTGATAATATTGACTAATCTTGCTATTTGTTTCTTCTATGCACATCTAAGAGCAAGTAGTTATATAGATGGCCATGAATTGATTAGTGTGAAACCTCCTTGTTTTGAAATGACATGTTGGAATTGTGCTCTTGATGACATGCGCATTGAAGGAATTTATCTTCAATTCAGGTCAATTTCTTTTTATTTTTGTACTCCATTGTTTATATACTACATATTGATAGCCATATCACAAATCTTTTTCATGAAAAATCTATGTAGGCACCTTACGTTAGGACATAAGCATGTAGGCTATACGTTAGCTTAAGCCATGCCATATTTTTCTAAAAAAATTTATTGAGTGACCTATGAAATTGAAATTTTCTCTAGGGTGATGAGATAAAGAACTTAAGACCAATTCATTTAGTTTGTATGCTTGGCTTATCCAAAATTTGACCTAGTTAGTCTTAGGAAAATTGAGACTTTGAAAACTGAGAAATGTGTAGAGTGGAAATCACAACACAAGTAAAGACAATTTTCCATAGACTCTTGAAATATTTGATTCTATTCTAAACATTGGTTAGGAATAACTCTAGGAGGGAAAGGATGTAGGCCATTGTTGCTTAAGTTTGAGCCTAAAGACCGATCCTAGCACTTAAAAATCCCTTTGCAACCAATTTTGAACCTTTAAGCCTAATTCTTTGAAATAAACCCAAACACTAAAATACACACACTACCTTTCATGATTATCTCAATTTAACCTTTTAGTTTGCACTCATAGTAATCATAATGATTTTAGTGATGAAAGAAGGGGGGCAATCATTGATATGCTTATTTCGGTGATTAATATTCTATAAAAAATGAGAAAAAAGAAAAAAAAATATATATATATATAGATACATTTTCATGTAATAATTTAGCCTTACTGATGAATGTTGAGCTTCCAATTTGTTTATGAGTATGTATGGGACTGAAATGCATGTGAAATTATAAGTTTGGGAGAGCCATGAAAGCAAAGTTGAGGGTATGGAAAAAAACAAGAAAAAAAAAACAAAAGAGTGTATAGTAGAGGATCATGTATATAATGACCAAACAAAGAAGGTTTTTATTGTTGCTATGAGTGTTCATTTGAGTTAGAATTCAAAACCTGACACACTTATACCTAGAACCAAGCTACAATACAACCTAAAAGAAAGACTTATGATCCTAACTTTAGTTTAACATGAGCAAAGGATGGATTGAAGAGAGCATTAAGAGAATTTCTGTACTTAGGTATTGGAAAAGTATTTCTATGAGTGGAATGATGACTACAAATCACACAAATAGTCTAGGAGGACCAAAATACCAACAGACAATGGGGTGAAGTTGAGGGAAAATAGAGGATGGACTAACATTCTAGACAACGTGAATGACCTTAAGAACTTGTCAATGAATCACAAGCTAGAGGATTGGAAAATGAGTTCACAATGATGAGTGGACACACAACTAACTATACATGGGATGTGTTTGAGTTTTAGTGGATGAGTTATTGTTCGAGGATGAACAATAGTTCAAGTTTGGAGGTGCTTGTTAAACCTTAAACCCTAAACTATATTCAATGCACTTTGCATGTGTTTTGTATGGTTTGGGTAGGAAATAAGGCATATTTACATTTGTATTTGTAGTTAAGCGTCAATAGGCACATTTGCATATCATTTGAATTATTTGGAGAGTTTCTACATGATTTCATGCATTTATATTTGTCATATGATGTCAGAGAAAGGTTTCTAAGTGTTTATGCAAGTTTAGAATGAGTACACAAAGGTTTGACGGTAGAAAATGACTCAAATATGCACAAATCAACTTATTATCGCGGTAGGAAAACTTATTACTTTGGTAATCCATGCACAAAAATAAGTAGAAACCCAAAAACCATTATAGCGGTTATGCACAAGAGGAAAGTGTTATAGCAGTAATGGATCATAGTAAGTAGAAGACCGAAATTTGGGGGAATGCATTACCATAATCCATTGTCACAGTAACTAGTGGACCAAAATTTGAGCAAAGGCATTACTACGGTAACCAAGGACAAACAATACCATTATCACTTTAACCTACAACGGTAATGTAGAATAACATAAGATTTGATATGTCCTCCAAATTTTTTATCAGTGTCTGGCCCAAATTATCACGACCAATTACCATGGTAATGTGACTGAAAAAGGCATCTTCTAGGTTGTTGAACAGTAGGATACTTGGGCTATAAAAGGAGAAGTGCATGGCATCAATTGGGGCAATTTTTGAGGGTGTAGACACTCATTCTCCACCAGAAAAACATTCTTTCTAGGATATTCTCTGAATTTGGAAGGATTAAGCAAGAGGTTCAGCAAATGGAATTGGAGCAAGGAGCAAAACAAGGCATATCGAGTTGTCTAGTATGAGTTTCATTGTATGTTCCTCTTGTTTTTGTATTATTTGCAACATGTCAGGCTATAGTCTCTATTCTAGGATGTAATATCAAATGTGTGACCCCTTAATTCTATATTCAATCCCTACGTGATAGGTAGGAACATTCTACTGCAGTTCTTGATTAATTTATGTTGAGGTTCTATATCATTTCTTGTGTTCTTAATGCCTTCTATTTGCTAGCCATAAATAGGAAGATTTATACTGTTTAGCAAATTCAGGATAAAGGTTTAATTATTTGATAAACAAGTTATAAACTTGGATGAACCAATGGATCTGGAGGTAGCTGGTTTTGATATGAGGTTGCATGTGAAAAATAGAATGTTAATGCATTAGTTATTTTCCTTTGCGCCTCGGGAAAGGGTAGTAGGATCTTGATTAATAGGTGTTAAGATAACCTGGGAAGGAGTCTTACGGCAAGTGTTATAACTTACAAGAACACAATATAGATTATTTAAGACCAGAATTCGAGTGGGATCACACGAGATATTACTATTCTAGAAGCTTAATCATAATAGTTTTCACACAAGTTTTATTTAAATTTTAACTTAATTTTTCTTTCAACGCTCATCATTTTAATTGAAACCTTGATAAAATTGACACTACTTGTAAGTTAGGCTTTTAAATTATTATTCCTAATTCATTCCTAGATGACGACATCAGGTTCCCAACTAGTTTTTACTACTTGCGAACTGTATACTTGTAGTGCACACCAACAATACATTAAGAATCATAATCTCTTTTCAAATCAATTTGGGTATACACCAACCCATCTTTTCTTATTATTAGCATACAAATTGCTTTTCCAAACTTATGATAATATCTATCTTTCCTATGTCATTTGTTATATCAATTTCCTCATGTTTTCTTCTTGTTCATGCTATCATGACACTAAATTCATGTTTTTAGGTTCTCAATTTGTTCAATGAGCTATCAATTTATTCTTCTGAGTTTTGTATGAGGATTTTCAAAGTCCACTAATGTTGTTGGGTATAGGATTTTGGCTCCATGGTCATAACACATGTAATATACCTATTTATGAAGTTTAAATAAATATGACATGCATCCAAAAACTCATTCAATTGTACAATTTCACACTAACATAGAGAAATTTTGAAGCTTCCATCCACACCTCTGAGTTCAAGCATCACATACCACTCTTACCCAATGACATAGGCTTCTACTAAGAAATCTCACATCACCCAATCAATTTCATAAATATCTTGACAAGCAAGGTCTCTCAAGCCCCGCTATACTCAACCGTCCCATACTAGTTGAGCATAAAGAAACAAGCTCTTCCAAAGTCATTGATCATTCACCAAACATGGCCCATCAATCTCCGAGTCCAGGACTCCTCCATACTTATGAATTCCTATGCGTCTCATACTACATAGAATTAAGAGATACAAGACCCTCCCGATCTCGGGTTCTGACCAAAAAAATGTTTCATTTGCACACATTTTTAGTCTCTAACCGATATCCTAAAAGTTTTCATTCATGAACCATTATGCCATCCTTGGCAACACCCATTTTTCTACCTATGGTCTCAATACTTGGTTGAAAGATTCCTCCATTAAATCAACAACCTACATCAATTTTTGATACCACCTTTGTACTCTAGGGTGATAAGATGATGATGGAAATTGAGTAAAAATGATAAGTGTAAAAGAGAAAAAAATAATTTACTCAAGGGTTTATCTGTGGGGTTGAGAAAATAGTTGCCACTGTAGGGTTTTCTCTTGTTCAAATCCTAGAGTTTGTTCTTGTCACACCCCGACCCCCGGGCCGGACGTCGTGTCTGTTAATCTGTGGCCCCGTCGTCGGGCGTCACGCGGCTCCAAGCTCGGCCCGTGGTCCGCCGAGGCCCCGGGCGTGCGACAGATGTCATCATCTATCTTTCTACTTCTATACACGATGTTTAAATCATTTCTTTAATTTCAAATAATCATTTTAACCATGGTTCACTAAGCAATTGGTTTCAAATCAGATTCACCGGATGTTCAAAATCATATTTATACTGGAAATCAAGATAATTGTAGCGGAAACACTTTTTGGATCAAATCATTCTAAATCATCGAACACTGTATAGCGTATCATAATTAAAAATCATCAGTTTATCAATCAAGATAAAACAGTGTTCAAAATGATAAAAACAGTCTTGTATATACATATACAAAAATATGTTACATGGCCCACTAGCCCAAGTTCAAAATATACATCATAAAAACTGTACAAAAACAGAGAAGCAGTTTAACAAAAATCACTCTCTCTCTCTCTCTCATTATACATCCTCCGGTCTCCGGTCTGCATCCTCACTGAGCACTAGGCTCATGAGTACCTGTAAAATAAAAAATGGGGTGAGCTCGAAAGCCCAGTGGATCTCCCCTACACATCAATAGCATTATACAAATGAGCATACGAAACATGCAAACAGTTTCAATCATTAGGGTGTTTCAAACACTTAGTCAGTTTATCGGTTGCGCTCTAATATCAAGAATTTACCATCTGATATCAGGAATTAACTGAAAGAGTGAACCACTCTCGGTATCCCAGTTGTGGTCCTGAACACAATCAGGCACGACATCTTTATCACACAAAAGTCTACCTCAGAGACCACGACCCAAGAAGATACTGAAACCAAGGGAAAAATCCTCATGACGTTCCAAATTTGAGGGTCTCATACGGCCGCTCGCGGTTTGGCCTAGTTGGGGATACCCACGATGACGTCTTGGGACATCCAGAGAACCTCAACGCGACATACCACCAGTACCCGTCCATCGCCCCGGTACGTGGAGTTCTTAATAAACCTTTAATGTTCTTTAGTTTCACAATCATGGTTTTCATTCCACACAGCATACAAACATGCTTA
>JAJIYU010009938.1:0-16603 GCA_030144865.1 Tinospora cordifolia | reverse complement strand
GGTTTGCTAACAAATACCATAACACAAGTTTGGAGAAAAAAATAAAATGATAACACAAGTTTGATTGTTCAAAAGAAAAGAATTAGATGGGTAGTGTTGTGGTTAGACGAGCAAAGAAAAGAAGAAAAACAGAACTGCTGCCGGACGATGAAGAAGAAGACTAGGGCAGCTATGGTGTGAACTGTGAGTAGAGGGAGTGAGTTGAAAACGATTGTGCAAAGAAAAAGGGCTTATATCTGTTGCTAGTTTGGACTGAAACGAAGAGGAGGAGGAATAACTGGTGCAATCCTTGAGTGAAAAAGAACAAGCTGATGTCTTGTGCGTTCTAGGGCACAATGGAAAAGACGTAGAATGAAGGAAGATGCTGCAAATTTGGCTATCGTTCCTGCACAAAGAAGATGAACGAAGGAGGAAGAAGGAGATTAAAGATACTAGCTATGTGTGTGTTATTTGGGTGTGAAGATTAGGGGAAGGCAAACGAAAGAAGAACGTTGCTACTGTTGCTGTGATTTGGGTGAACCAACTAGGAAACATGAAGATACAGTTGCTGGGTTGTTTATCACACAAAGAAGAAGATGTGTAGCTACTACTTTCGGATGACAAAGAAGAAGAAACATAACATTATACGTCAGTGTTCATCCTTGAAGACAAAAGAACGACTAAGAGGAATTGTGATTCGATGCGTTTGGGACATAAAGAAGAGGAAACCGCAAAGAATCAAATCTAGTTCGCGTCGTATGTGAGCAACTATTTGGGCATCGAAAAAAATCTTGCTTCAAAGGCAAACAAAAGGGGAAGCGAAGAGGTATCGAAGCTTTGAATTCTTGAATCTTACAGTTAATTTAAATTGATTAAACGACTTGTATGGATGCGAAGAATGAGTTTTGTTAGTTAGAAATCATCCGTATGTAAAAGTAGAGATTTTGGATCCTCTTTGGAACCCTTGTTTTGATATAAATAATTTTCTTATGAGATAGAAAAGATTATTGGAGAAATTTTGGAGATTTTATGATCTAATACTAATTTATTTTGAGGCGGATGAAAAATAGTAAATTGGAAAGATTAAATTTTTAGAATTTAATCCTTAAGAAATTTTTAGGAATATCTGATTCTTAGAATTATTTTAGTTTAGTAGTACTAATCAAAAAAGGGAACTTTATTATGATTTTGATTGCATATTTAAATTCAAGAAGCAAGAAAAAATACGTTGAAGAGGCGCAAGGGATCTACAATATAAGGTGGGTGGGATTTCCTTGCTCATGCATATTATATGGATTTAAAATTTAAAACATTTGTTTGAATAATTCTAGTTTAATTAAAATTTCATTAGGAAATGTAGTGGACTTGTTTGGTGTGCTTGGATGATAGTGTGACGAGTGATGAGCTGTTTCATTTCACGCATGATTATTTCATGACATGTATAAATAGAAGAAATGCATTAGATAGCATGATTTATTCATTCGACAATCATGTTAATTGCATTCTTCTAATAATGATTGTCTATGCAAATTGCTATTAAATTGTATGCATAATTTGATAGTTTTTTATTGTGTTTTGCAATGCTTGGGAATGATTGAACTTATTTGTAAAAATTAAAAGAATATTAAAGGATTATTAAGAATCACATGTATTGGTACGATGGACAAGCCCCAATACCCTGTGGCGCCTACTACACTAGTACTGAAGGTGAATCGTTGGTATCCCCACCAACGTAAGCTACCTACGATGGTTGATTTGTCTTTGGAAGTCAGTATTCTACTACAAAGTTTACTTCTTTCTTAGACTGTGTTTACGATGGTATGCAGAGTGTACCATATTGGTTTGATGGTACTCAGGGCGCACCATATTAATGTTAATTGATATTGGATGCTCTTTTTTCTGAGCCACAGGGGAATACCGAGAGTGGCTAAGAGTGGCTCTTTTGATCTTAGAGTATGAACAAACAATTAAAGGTTTGAAACTCCTAATGTGTGGAAGTGTTTGTAATATTTTGAATTTTAAAATGTATAATGCGTGTGATGTATATGAATAATCGACTGGGCTTTCGAGTTCACCCTACTTTCTTTTTCAGGTACTCTTGGAGACAGAGTATGATGTGTGAACCAAACAACTTTACTATGACAAGTGGTACCTCACGGGGAGGTTGCCATCTGACTTAGACTAGAGGTTGTTTTTGGTTAGTTTTAACTATTGAAATGTTTTGAACTTGGATATGCTTATGTAACTATTTAAAAATGCATTTTAAATACTTTGGACATTTGACTGAAAGTTTTTGTATTGTCTTTTGCATGTCTAGACCACACAGGTATATTTTACTATTTGAAAGATTTAATCTGCTACTTAGATTTTGATTTTTTTGAAAAGTCACTTCAATGAATTCTAGTGAAGATGTTTTGAATGCTCATATTTTATTTAGCATATTGTGTTAATGATTTGAAAAGATAGCAAAACGGTGAGCAAGGAAAAAGAGAAAAGAAGTAACATTCTAGTCATCAAGGAATTGGAACCCGATGAATTTATTCTGGGAAGTCTTTACCTGAGGCCGGGGTGTTAAATGATGTTATATGGGAACTGAGTGACTCATTTCTATTACAGATCTCACTTACCAAGTTAAAGGCTAAATAGAAAGAAAGGTAACCCGCTCTGATACCAATTGAAATAACCAGAGTCACTGTAATTATATAACAAATAGTATATATAGTGTTGTGCAGGAATAAAAAAGTAGTGCAGTAAAGAAATGACACATAAAAGTTATTTATGCAATTCAACCATAGGCTTGTGTGTGCGGGGCCATGCCTAGATCAAAGGATTCCACTATTGTTTGCAAAGTACACCTTTTTACAATAGGTCCAACACCCTACAATAGTATACTCCAAACTTAAACTTTACTAACAACTTTAAATCAAGAAAACTGACACCCCCGCCTCCCGCCCCCCCGGCCCACGTCATTCGACGATACTTTCTATTTCATTTGGGCTGCCTGGGAGGCGAACCCATGCTATTATATCTGTTTTCTTTTTCTTACCAAATCCTTGGAACTTTTTGAGGAACATTAACTCATGTAAAATAATTCAATAAAGATGAACATTGAGAAATATTTAGATAGCATAATTCAATATCATTAATCAAATCCAAAATTCAAAGGATACATAGCCTTTGTGTTTATTATAGTGCAAATAAACTTTAAATTCTAATAAAGTAAATTGGGCCAACATGCCCTGCAATTTAATAAACGCTCAAAAAACAATCTAATGCTTCCCATAGGTCTTGATATATCAATTTTTTGAAAGGTTGGAAAGATGGGGTGAGCTTGAAGTCAAGTAGATCATTCCAAATATTTAAATCTTTATTTCAACAAATAAGACAAACATGTCAAACACTTTCAAAATATTATGTGATTCAAATAACTTATTATTTTTAGTCATAATTTAGACTGAAAAGGGTCAACCTTTGTGTTCCAGATCTATGGAGAGAGATTATTCCTGAAAATCAAACCTTTCTTAGTGAAGTAGGATCACTCCTGAAAGCCTAATACACTTTGGGTCAATCCTAACATCCAATTCTATGTCAAAGGTCCGACATGGTTGGAACACACATGAAGAAATCCTTCCTCGCGCCAGTATGTGGTTAGAATCTCAATTAATCTTTTACTTAAGTATAAAAACATAACATTCATGTATATAAACAAGAATTAAGAAAAATTTATACATATAAGCATCGTAACATCATACGTCGTAGATCATGCATTTTTATGTAATACCCTAAAAAGTCTATACACGATGAAATGAAATCCAATGTCTATTCAGTGAAATTTGGGTGCAAAATAAAATCGGGCTCATTTCGGGGCTAAATTTGGCATGTTTCCAAAAGTCTCATTTGGTGACCCTTAGGGACCCAAAACAATATGAGACAAAGTAAGGTGACGTGAACTAACTAATTGGACAACCTATCTAAAAATTAAAACAATTGGTCAAGATTAGGATTTTCATTTGCCAAACGCCCTTCAGGGGTTCTAAAATAGAAAGAATTGTAATTTAAGGTACTTTGTGGGATTGAAATGACCCGAAACAAAATGTGACAACATGAACTAACAAAATAAATAACATATAAAAAAATTAGGACAATTGGCCAACATTTGAAGTTTTCATTTCATAGTGCCTTCAATGGGTTCTAAATAAGGAAAATAAATGAAAATCAATTTGGCCAAACCATATATTGAAATTCTTAATTTTTTTCATTTGATTCCAATAATATAGTTTATAAATCATAATCTCTTATAAGTAAGGAGATATAAATTTTTATTTAATTTTTGTGAACCCATGAAGTCATGGCTACTCTAAGCATGTACAAATCACATGGGTGGAACACCATGATCATGTGTACCCTCACCCTACACAACATTATCGGGATGTTTCCCTTATTTGAATTTATGTAAAATGATCCCATGTGCCATGCAAATGATTCAGTATGCAACACCTATGAGACATCCCACTTAGGATCGAGAAACCATGAATGAATGATCTCATGTACACCATGCACCACCATGCAAAAGGGGTCCGCCTATTAGAATTTGTGTGTGCACACATGTGATCATGTAATACCCCAAAATTTTGTCAAATAATTTAAAATAAATAAAATAAGTTAAGTGAATTAATTCCAAAGATTTTAAGAAAATTTTTGGTGCAAATTGTGGGTTGGCACATAAAAAATAAAATATATTGGAGATATAATAAAGAATTAGGCAAATAAGACCTTGATTTGATAATTTAATTAAAATTACAATTTAGTAGAATTAATTATGAAATTTAAGAAGTTGCTTAAGAAATAAATAAATAGAAATAAAGTATAAATACACATATAAGTTAATATGGGTATGAATAAGGTGTGTGTTAGCACAATGAATGTGAATACTACATATTATATGAATATATACATAGAAAAATTTATATAATTAAATAAAAATGTAGTGTACATGTATTTATTAAAAATAAATAAAACATTATGTAAATATTAGTGTATAAATTACATAAATTATTATCTGAAAATGAAATATGAAATAAATAAAAATATATGGAAATGAAAAATGTAGATAATCTAATTATTAGAATTAAAAATATTAAAGAAATAGAAATATATATAATTACTACAATATTAAATAATTAGAAAGGAAAAAATATTACCAAATCATCAAAATAGAAGGGAATATACAAGAAAATCAAGTTTTTATCAATTAGGAAGTGTCTAATTGGCAAAATTTCGGATAATAACAACTTAGAATAGTGATTTTGTTATTAGAAACACGATCCAACGACCAAAAAATGTATAATCCATCCGATCCAGGATCTCACGGTCACGATCGAAGCCCAAAACAGCGCCCAGGAGTACCGAATCACTAAAATCTAACAGTCCAAAATCAATCCATCTGATCTACGATCCAATTGTGTTTCGTTGATCGCGAAAGTACAGCAAACGAAGAAAATCCAACGGCCAGGATCTGTGATCTCGTTTTGATGATCATCGCGTGCTATAATCGAGGTTCATCCGACGGTGAATATCAAAGGCATAAAACATTAATCGCGAACGAGATCCGCACAAGAAACTCGAGGACGATCTGCACGATCCAACGGCTCAGAACGTAGGCGCAAAATCGTGATCGCGAATGTGTTGCACTCGAGGTTGATCTGACGGTCTAGATCGAAACCATTTTTGTTGATCGCGATGTGCGTGTCTCGAGGATGATCCGACCGTCCAGATCGAAGTCGCGTTCAGTAAATCGCGAACCAGTGCGTCACTTGAGGAAGATCAGAGCACCGAGATTTGAGGCTGCGATAGATCAGAGATCTGCATGTGAAATCTGAGGAAAATCTAACAGTCAAGATTTCATCCGCTCGATCGGAGATCTACTGCTGCGATCGAGAATGATCTGACGATCAGGATCATTTGCTCCGAAAATAATAACCGAAAATTTGAATTAAATCAATAAAAATACTTCAAAAATCCAAAAATTGGTTTCTAAAATCCCAAAAATTTGCAAAAAAATCACTTGCTAATCTCTTGTGCTTGGGGGGCACGAAATTTTGAAGGATTGGCAAGTTTCTTATAATTAGAGCACCACAAACTTGCCATTCTATACACTTTTGAAACCTATGTAAACCCCCCATGCTCACACTTTAACTCATCCCAAGAAACAAGAGTTGAATTGTCATCTTGTTCTCTAAGCCCTCTTCTTGGCTTCCCTTTTCACTTTCTTTTCCCTCTTGTGTGTGAGAAGTTCATTGGGTTAGGAATTGGTTTTGGGTGATTATCTTGGTGTTTGAGCTTTGAGAGCCATTGCTTCAACTTTGGGGAGAAAGCAACACAAGGTGGAAGTGATTTCTCTTACACCCCTTTTTCTTATTCAAAGTTCTAGCATGTTCATTTTGTGTATGATTTTAAAATCAAAAGATTTTCAGTTCTAGCATTCTAAAATAATTTTCAGTTTTAGATTTGATTCATATTTGAATTTATGCAAGCATATTGATCATGCCATGCGTAGTATCATGTTTAGGTTTTATTTCAATATGTGATGCATGATTGTGAGTGCTCTATGATTGAATTTTCAGTTTGATCATATGCTGAATTTATTTTAGTCTCATGTTCTGAAATTTATTTTATGATTCTAGAATATGTGACTTAACAAAGATGATGGTGATAATAACCACATACCATCATAGCACGCATGTGGGTTGCTATGGATGTTCTTTTCATATGATTAGTTCATATGGTTTTAAGACCAAAGTACTTGGTTGGTGGGTAATGTTCCTTGAACTCCAAAAGTCCAATGAAATTGGCTAAGAAAAGCTATATGTCACTCTAAGGAGGTACTTTGTTAAGAACATCAAGGGCTTCAAAAACCCTTTTGGTCTAAAATCTCAACTTTAAACAAATAGATGCTTGAAACGTCTAATGTATGCAAGTGTTTGAATTATGGATGTGCTATTATTTTGAGTTTGAAAAATGGTTGTTTGATAAAGATCCACTGAGCTATGTGTTCACCCCTTCCTCTCTTATTTTTCAGGGAATTAAATTATGAAGACATAGAAATTGAAAATTTTATTTAGCAAGTTTGTATTTTCCTTTTTATGTAAGGGCTTGTTGCCCAATTTTGATTAGGACTTCCGCTGAAAGTTAGTATTTCTATTTTGAGATTATTGATCAACGATGTACTAGTTTACATTACAAAGTTATGTACTTTCTTTTATTAATAAAGAAGTTGAATTTTTCTTTACCTTTAATTGCCTTGATTTTATTAAATGTGAATTTGTACTATTGAATTTATTCTAAGGCATGTGGTATTGAAAAATAGAAAGTTAAGTGTGTGTCACTTGTAACGTAACATGACCCAACTCGCCAATTGGTTAAGTCCATTGTCAAATAATGGTGGGTGTCCAAAACTCAAGGAATGTGGTGGTTGGGGTGTTACAGATCAACTCTGATTAGAAGTGTTTAAATGATGAACCGAGCTCACACCGTAATCCTAGCCATCACTTAGTGTGAGAATTCAATGAGGAAAATTGTTAAAATACACTAAGAATGAGACCAAAATTTAAAGAAGGAAACTTTCCTTCTCCATATTTGGCGCCAAAAAGAGAACATTCTCTCTTAGGGAACGTCCTTTTTTTATTAAGACCAGTTTAGATAGTTTCATTGGACCCAACATAAACATCTTTTACTATTATTTCGTGTCCCTTCAAATCTAATAAGGTACTCCCCTCGCTGGGCGTCCAAAGAGAGAGAATGGAAAGCATGCCTTATGGGTTTGTGCAATTAGCAAGCAATGAAACCAAATGGCAAAGTTCTATGAACATCTTCTTATCCACAAGGGGACGTCCCAACTAAGAGTAGAAATCTTCTAAGTCTAAAAGTATTCTATGAAACTAATTAAGAATTTTAATAGAAAATCAAATCATGGCTCATAGGAATTTAGCAAACTTTAGTGGTCCATAAGCCCACATGCCTATTTCAATCCAAACCGCCCCATGAGTGTTTGGAAACTTGTCCAACTTGTGAGCTGCCCAAACCATCCCCCCTAGTGCTCTTGAATGTCTATATAAATCCCCTATTGCTCACATTCTTCTCATTCTAAAGCAAAGAGTTGACACTTTCCTCTTTGCTTGTTTTAAGCCATCTTCTTGGCATCTCTTTTCACTTCTCTTCTGTTGACAAGTGAGAAGCTTTAATTTTAGTCTTCTAGTGAGTTGTTTTGAGTGCTTTTTTTGGTGGTTGAAAGTTTTTGAAGTTTTGAAAGTGTTAGATAAGGGGAACCTTTACCGTATTCAACAAGAAACTCGGATTAAGGTAGAGGGGATTTTTAGAACTCCTATTTTACTACTTCAAGTCTTTAGTGCATTCATGTTTGTTTTTAGTTTTTCGACCATGTTATATTTTAGCATATTCATACTTTAGTTTAAAGCATGTTTAATCACTTTTTTATTTTTAGTTAGCATGTTTTTATATTTTAATTCATGCATAATAGCATAACTTGCTTAGAAACCATGCTTATGCTTATTTTTGAGTTTTCGAGCATGTTATTTATGTTTTTCATATTCTCTTGATTATTTGAAGTCTGATATCAACTATTATAATTATCATGGTTATTTCAATTTAAAATGAGAAAACGAAGATAAGAACCATGTACCATCATAGTAGTCTAAGTGATGCTATGAGTGTTCTTAGCATATATTTCGTGTATAAAAGTAACATCACTAAGTGTAAATGTGTTTTAAAATACTTGGAATGTGGACATATGATCCTTATTTTCAATGGAATGTGACAAGATGAATTGTCATTTCATCCCAAAATAGGAGTATTTTAATGAAGGACATCAAGGGTTGAAAACCTCTTTTGGTCAAATATACAGCTCTAACAAGATATTGCTTGAAACACTTAATGCTTGTAAGTGATTGAAATAGATGTACTTTTGATTTGAATCAGTTAATTAGTAGTTTGATGAATAATCCACTAGGCTATGTGTTCATCCCACTCTTTAATATTTTTCAGGGAATTAAATATGAAGACCATGGATGATTAGAATCTTTTCCTAACGTAAGGGCATGTTGCCCACTTTTGATTTATTAAGCCTTCTGCTGGAGTTTTTGAGTTATGTACTCCCTTTTTATTATTTGAATTTTAAGCATGTATCCCTTTATTTTATTTAATAAATAAAGATTAAAGATTTTTCTTTTACCTCTCTTGTAATAGTCATATAAGTTAAATTTAAATTATTTGGGTCTTGTGCTCATTGAAAAGTAATATGACTTGAGATAATGAAATGTGATACAAGTTGTGTACTTGTAAATGTAATATAGGACCTAAACCGCCTTATGATTGAGCTGAAACCTGTTTTTAGGGGGTTGGGGTATTACAAAGATGGTATCAGAGCCTAGGCATTAGCTGTTGGGCCAAAATTCGAAAGTTTTTTCTAATGCGAAAGGTGGTATCAGAGCTCAGTTCTTAGAAACACTAGGCTAGAAATAGAAATTCAAGCCTAAACATGTGTTGTTGGGCTCATTTGACTTGAATTAGAAACTCTAAATAGGTTTTACTTTGAATTGAATGGGAAATTAGAATGTCCCACCTTCTATTTTGAAATGAAAAACTATTTTGGAAAGCGTTTCATAAAGGAAAGACATGTTTTGAAATGATTTCTTTGGATACAAAAACTACAAGTTGAGTTGATAGTGGGTAAGTTTTGGCCCGAGTAAAGTCAAACATTGAAAGGGAGGTGAGTTATCTCGCCCTAGAAAGCGCGTTATTAAGCAGACTTCAATCTCGCCGCCCGATCATGAGGTTGTCCCACCAGCTTTTACGAGTAGTCTGAGTTGAAGAACATCTTTATTCATAGAAAAGAAAATTAGAAGGTGGAAAATTAGGTCAAGAAACTTATTAGAAGTCGAAAGAGATGCCAAAGGTGGTATCTGGAGTAGACAGAGGTTGTGAGTCAACCAGATTGAACCCTAGGTCTAGAAGAAAGACCCTAGGTAGAAACATAGTATAGCCATGGATGACACAGTGGATCAAAAGCATAAAATTTTATGACATAGGCTAAAAACTAAAACTTGTGTGAAAATAGAAAATTGTTTGAATAAGACATAGGATCGGAAGGTTCTATATCTTTTGGTTTCTATGTAGTATGGGATGCATAGGAATTTGGGGTTATGGAGGAAGCTTGGACTTGAAGAATGATGGACCATGTGTGGTGAATGATTGGTAACTCTGAAATAATGAGCTTCTCTATGCTTGACTTGTATGGGGCAGTTGGGTATATAGTGGGCTTAGGAACCTAAGTTATCGAGCAATTTGTGAAATTGTTTGGGTGTGATGCTATTATGGGTGAAAGCTTAAGTGGAAGGGGTAGAGTGGTATAGGATACTTGAACCTAAAAGCTTAGGTGGAAGCCTGGAACTTTGTGATGCTAGCGTGAACTGTTTGATTGTATGATTGTATGATATGCATGCTTTACTATTTATTTGTTTTGAGACCAAATCCTATACCCATGCATGAAAAGAACCTAGAAGAAAAACCTTTAGGCCACTAATGGATGGAGAACCTAGAAATTGAATCTAGAGTCATGATAGTATGAACATTTGATGAAATAAATACAGACAAGTTCAAGAAGGGTGGCAATGGCCAGACATTGTTTCAAGAAATCAGCTAGAAGTTGTGGCGTATGATGAGAATGGACACCGACAGAGATGTTAAGAAGATAAATTGGGAAGAATTCAAGGAAATTTTCTACGACAAGTTCTTCCTACAGGTTACCATAAGAAAGATACACGAAGACTTTGCAAGACTCAATCAGAGAGGTCTCACCTTGACTGAGTACGAGAGAAAATTTACTAAGTTAGCCAAGTTCTCTCAAGAACTGATCTAGGAGGAGAGGATGAAGGCTAATAGGTTTATTTAGGCTCTCAACATCAAGATCTGCAAAGTAATTATGATTTTGGGCTTAAAGACAGATAGGGATGTCTTGGAAAGAGCTCTGATCCTAGACAAAAACTTAACTTGGAGCAAAGGTTGAAAGGAAAGAATAAGAAGCCTGTGAATGAAAATGATCACAGGTCATAGAAAAAGAATAAGAGTGGTAAGGCCCCATATAAATAGGGGCAAGGCAAGAACAAGTCTAGCAAATAAGCCAGGAGCTAAGGATTGTGTTATGTGTGTAGACAGAAAAGTCATCCTGCTATGGATTGCCAGCTACACTCATGCTCTTCAGCCACATAACACTCAGGGAAGAGGTCAAAATGATCATTATCAGGGCATACAACAACAACAGAATGCCAACTAAGGGTAGAATCAGGGTCATGGTCAGAACCAAGCCAGAATGTTAGTTGTGGGGGCCTTAGAAGATCAATACCCTCAATAGAAACCCTAGTAGGCCATTGTTAAGAAAAAAAGTTAATTTTTGGAATATAATTAATGGAAGAGAATTCTTAAGACTCGCTATATGTTAGCATTTATTTTGGCTTTGAATAAGGTTTTGTACCTCTGATTATCAATTAATGAAGATGAATTCCTTAAGAACTCTTGTTGCCCTACGTTAAATTTTTGAACCAGAAAGAAAGCGTTAGTTACTCGAAGTAACAATCCTAGAGCCTGCCATCTGATCAAGTCCACTAAGTCGGAGGTGGGAAATGTTAAACCTCAAAAGGTTATATAGAAAAATTAAAGACTTTAGGATGGTTGTGACCCTAAATGAAAGACAAGCCTATCTTTGTAGCAAGTCTTGCCATTGCACCTATTGCATCAAATCAGGGATGAACAAAAGGAAAGACGAATGGCTCACAAGCCTGATGGGGGAAAATGAGTAGGATAAGCATATTAACCGTAGGTTAGATGCTAAGAATACCCTAAGACTCAGGAAGAAAATACTGTATAAGTAATTCTAGATCGTCTCACTAAAGTGACTTTGTTCCTACCAATCAAATCCACAGATCAAGTCTGTAGGTCTGAGATAGTCACCGAGACACTAGAGGCTATATTGAAGTCTTATGCCTTAAACCTTAAAAGAAAACTAGAGAAAGTATGAATCTAACATTCAAGATGATGCTACTTACGAGGAAGCAGTAGTCAGAATGTTCGATCACAAAGTATAGAGTCTATAAACAAAGGATATCCTATAGGTGAAGGTACTATGGAAACATCATGGGGTGGAAGAAGCTACATAAGAACTCGAAAGCAAGATGAAGACCAAGTATTCACATCTATTCACTAAAAATCCATAGTTATGAAAAAATTTTTAGGGCAAAATTTTTCTAAGGAGGGTTGGTTATAATACCCTAAAAAGTTTGTACTTGATGAAATGAAATCCAATGTCTATTCAATGAAATTTGGGTGCAAAATGAAATTGGGCTCATTTCAGGGCTAAATTTGGCAGGTTTCAAAAAGTCCCCTTTTGTGACCCTTAGGGACCCAAAACAACCTGAAATGAAGGAAGTTGACATGAACCAACAAATTGGACAACATATCCAAAAATTAGAGCAATTGGTAAAGATTAGGGTTTTCATTCACCAAACACCCTTCTGGGGGGTCCAAATTAGAAAGAATCAGCATTTATGATACTTCAGGGAATCAAAATGACCTGAAATGAGATGAGATGACATGAACTAACAAAATAAATAACATATCCAAAAATTAGGACAGGTGGCCAAGTTTCGGGTTTTCATTTATTAGTGCCTTTAGTGGGTTCTAAATAAGTAAAGTAAATGAAAACCGATTTGGTCAAACCATATATAGAAATTCTTAATTTTTTTCATCTGATTCCAATACTATAGGTTAAAAATCATAATCCCTTATAAATACAGAGATATAAATTTGTATTTGATTTTTGTGAACCCCATGAAGTCATGGCCAACCTAAGCATGCGCAAGTCACATGGGTGAAACACCATGATCGTGTGTACCCTCACCCTACCCAATCTCAATGGGATGGTTCACTTATTTGAATTCATGTAAAATGATCTCATGTACCATGCAAATGATTTAGTATACCACACCTATGAGACGTTCCACTTAGTATTAAGAAACCATGAATGAATGATCTCATGTACACCATGCACCACCATGCAAAAAGGGTTCACCTATTTGAGTGTGTTTCTACACACATGTAAGCAACCCTAATTAGAAGTGTCTAAATGATGAACCATGCAAACCTAATTCGTGTGAGAATTCAATGTGGAAAGTTGCTAAAATACACTAAGAATGAGACAAAAATTTAAAGAAGGAAACTCCTTCTCCATGTTTGGTGCCAAAAAGAGAGCACTCTCTCTTAGGGAACGTCCTCGTTGAATTAAGACTAGTTTAGATAGTTTCCTTGAACCCAAGATAAGCATATTTGACTATTATTTGGTGTCTCCTCAAATCTGATAAAGTACTCCCATAGCTGGACGTCCCGAGAGAGAGAATAGAAAGCATGCCTTATGGGTTTGAGTGATGAGCAAGCAATAAAACCAAATGGGAAAGCTCTATGATCATCTTCTTATCCACAAGGGGACGTCCCAACTAAGATTAGAAGTGTTCTAAGTCTAAAAACTCTCTAAAATTAATTAAGAGCTCCATGAGCCCACATACATATTTCAATCCAAACCGTCCCATGAGTGTTTGGAAACTTGCCAAACTTGTGAGCTGTCCAAGTTGCCCAAACTATCCCCCCTAGTGCTCTTGAACATCTATATAAATTCCCTCTTTCTCACATTTTTCTCATCCCAAAGCAAAGAGTTAACACTTTCCTATTTGTTTGTTCTAAGCCCTCTTCTTTGCATCTCTTCTCACTTATCTTGTATTCACAAGTGAGAAGCTTTAATTTCAGTTTTCTTGTGAGTTGTTTTAAGTTCTTTTGTTGGTGGTTGAAAGTTCTTGATGTTCTAAAAGTGGTAGATAAGGGGAACCTCTGCCGGATTCAACAAGAAACTCAGATTAAGGTGGAGGGGATTTCTAGAACTCCTATTTTACTACTTCAAGTCTTTAGTGCATTTATGTTTATTTTCAATTTTTCAATAATTTTATATTCCAGCATGTTCATACTTCAGTTTGAAGCATGTTAAATCATGTTCTATTTTCAGTTAGCATGTTTTTATATTTTAATTTATGCATGATAGCACAACATGCTTAGAAACCATGTTTATGCTTATTTTTGAGTTTTCTAGCATGTTATCTATGTTTTTAATGTTCTCTTGATAATTAAAACTCTGATATCAACTATTATGATTTAGTATCATGGTTATTTCAATTTAAAATGAGAAAGCGAAGATAAGAACAACATACCATCATAGTATTCTTAGTGATCCTATAGGTGTTCTTTGCATATACTTAGTGTGTATGAGTAACATCACTAAGTATGGATGTGTTTTAAAATACTTGGAATGTGGATATGTGATCCTTATTTCCAATAAAATGTGACAAGATAAATTGTCATTTCATCCTAAAATAGGAGTCTTTTAATGAAGAACATCAGGGGTTTAAAACCCCTTTTGGTCAAATATACAACTCTAACAAGATATTGTTTGAAACACTTCATGCTTGTAAGTGATTGAAATTGGAGCTACTTTTGATTTGAATTACTAAAAATTAGTAGTTTGATGAATGATCCACTGGGCTATGTGCTCATCCCTCTCTTTAATATTTTTAGGAAATCAAATATGAAGACCATGGATGATTTGAATCTTTTTCTAATGTAAGGGCATGTTGCCCACTTTTGATTTATTAAGCCTTCTGCTGAAGTTTATTTTTGAGTTACGTACTCTGTTTTTATTATTCAAATTTAAAAGATGCATCCTATATTTTATTCAATAAATCAAGATTGAATTTTTTTTTTCTTTTATCTCTCATGTAATAGTCTTATAAATTAAAGTTAAATTATTTTGGTTGTGTACTCATTGAAAAGTAATAAGACTTGAAATAATGAAATGTGATACAAGTTTTATACTTGTAAATGTAACATAGGACCCAACCTGCCTTGTGGTTGAGCGTAAACCTATTCTTAGGGGGTTCGGGTGCTACGCTTAGTAAGACGATCCACAATCACCCCTACAGTATCTTTTCTTTTTTGGTTCTAGAATAATTTACTAACAAAGTCCGTGGCAATGTTATCCCATTCCATTCTGGGACTAGTAGTGGTTGCAACAGTCCAGAGCACTTTCAATGCTCTGCCTTCACCTATTGATAGGTTACATACTTAGACACATACTTAACTACTTCTCTTTTCATTCCTCGCCACCAGTAGGTCTTATGGAGGTTTTGATACATCTTGTCACTACCTAGATGCATCGTGTATTTAGTCGAACGGGCTTCATCTAGTATGAATTGCTTACTTTATCCATTATGAGGCACACAAATTATATCTCCAAGCCTTAGGGTATTTTTAGCATCAAACCTAAAGGCGGTAGTATGCTTACCATGTTCCACTCCTTCTATAAGGCTTATGAGCTTCTTATCTTGTCACTGTTCATCCCTGATGTATTGTAGAAGATCTGGTTGCAAGTCATGTTGTATAGATAAGGTTGGTTCTCATCTAAGTTTATACCTAGATTGAATTCTTCAATTAATTGGTAGATCTAACTCTTTTCCTCATCTTGTTTGATAAACTTCCTAATAAAGGCATCGAACACCACATTGGTCTTCCTGGATGGTAGTGTAGTTGGAAATCATAATCCTTAAGGAACTCTATCATTCTCTGTTGCCTAAGGTTCAACTCCTTCTATGTGTAAATATATTTTAAACTCTTATGATCTAAGAATAAGTCAAACTTCGCACCATAAAGATAATGTCTCCAAATCTTTAAGGCAAATACAATGGCAGCTAGCTCCAAGTCATGGGTTTGGTAGTTTTACTCATGGATCTTAAGTTGCCTTGAGACATATGCAATAAACTTTCCATCTTGCATCAAGACTGTACTCAATTCGTTCTATGAAGCATCAATATACATAACATATGCAATACCATGGATTGTTTTGACTAAGATGGGCTGATGTCAATCTCCTCTTTAGTTCTTGGAATAATTATTCATACATATCATCCCAATTGAACTTTACTACTTTTTGGTCAGTTTTGTCATAGGTTCGGCTAACTTCGAGAGATCTCGGATGAATCTTTGATAATATCTAGTTAGGCCAAAGAAACTTTTGATCTCTATAACTATTTTGGGTTGCTTCCAATCCATGAGAGTGTCTACCATCTAGGGGTCTATAGAGATGTCTTTGTAACACCCCAACCCCCACGTTCTTTGATTTGAGAGTTGGACATAACCACCGTTCCTTTTGACGGTGGACTAAACCAATTGGTGGGTCGGGCCGATGTTACTTTACAAGCGACACACACTTGACTTTCTATTTTTCAATACCACATGCCTTAGAATAAATTCAATAGTGCAATTTTACATTTAAAAAAATCAAGGCATTTAAAGGTAAAGAAAAATTTAACTTTTTATTAATAAAAGAAAGTACATAACTTTCTAATTCAAGAATAAACTATTACATTGTTTATCAAAAGAGATTCATAAACTCAAAATAAAAATCAATTTTCAGCGGAAGTCTTATTTCAAAATTGGGCAACATGCCCTTACATTAAAA
>JAJIYU010009937.1:0-16536 GCA_030144865.1 Tinospora cordifolia | reverse complement strand
TTGAAATATGCATAGCTTAGTTGTGCTTTGTTTAAAAGTTGGACCGTCCTAATCTACATCACAAAGTCATTAAGAATCAGTGAACGTTGTAATAAATATTACATAACATTAATGAGAGTTCGCCTTTATATTTTGCATGACATGTTTGCTCGAAGGTCTTTTGTAGGAAGATTGTGATGTTAGATATTTGATGACTTTAAACCACTCAATGTCTATTTTAATTTGCTGACAATTTCCTTAGATAGTTGACATTTCAGTTTCCTTAGATATTTTAGTTTGCAGACAATTTCCTTAGATATTTCAGTTTTTAATTGATATTGACAACTTAGATAGTTGTGAATATCTACATCACAAAGTCATTAAGAGTCAATGAACTTTGTAATGAACTTTATATTTTGCATGACATGCTTGCTCGAAGGTCTTTTGTAGGAAGATTGTGATGTTAGATATTCGATGACTCTAAACCACTCAATGTATATTTCAATTTGTAGACAATTTCCTTAGTATTAATTTTTTTAATTGATATTGACAACTTAGATAGTTTTATGGTTTAGAAACTAGTTAAAAATTACAAATTAATTATAACTCTTTTTATATAAACTCTTGTTGGGGTATATGAGGGATGTTAATGAGAAAATGAGATTTGTATGAGAGTATTTTTGCGTGAAAAATTTTTACAGATTCGATTATAAGTTGTAACTTATTTGCATATTCATATAGTGAATTATTTTTTATCTCTAATGGATGAAGATAATACATTGAACCACGCTAAATCTGTTTGTTCTTGTGTGTGAATTTCTTTGCATTTGATTTAGGTTGTTGATTAAATGAGTTTGTGAACTTTTGTTTCAACTTTTACTGCACACAACAAATTAATATTACCGTGAGGTTTTACTGTGAAGATTGATTGATCGTTCAATTTGGTGGTACTTGAAATACAAATTATTGGTGCATGATAGTGTTGTGAGTCTCGGGCTGTGTGTACATTAAAGGAAAAAAAAAAAGGAAAAAAGAAGATGTTCCCTTGTAGTTACAAAAGGGAAGAGAACGACTTGAAAAAGGTGATCATGCTTGTGATTAGGTGAAAGATTGTTTCATTGATTTTTAGTTTCATTTTTTGTCGTGGGTTTGTAGCGAATCTACTTAATGATTGGATCTGATCATTGATATGATAAACAATACTGTGAGTGTGTCAACTACGAAATTTAAAATTGAAAAACTTAATGGCAAGAACGATTTTGGCGTGTGAAAAGTATAAGCCCAAGACATCTTGATACAACATAAGTTACACGGGTTTTGTTGGGTCTAAGTGGAAAATTAGTAAATATGTTAGATGAAGATATAACAAAGTTTGACTTACAAACATGTAGTACAATTAGACTGTGTTTAATAAAAAAAATTATAAATAGTGTTATGTACAAGAAATACGCAACATCGAGTTGGTCTAAGTTAGAAAATAAGTATATGACAATCTCTCACAAATAGGCTATATATATGAAGAAGTTATACATATTTTCAAATGAAAAATGATATAGTTATGAGTGAGTACCTAATGAATTTAATAGAATTATTATTAAATATTGGTTAGAAGATTGAAAATAAGGATAAAACTCTACTCTTTATTTGTTCCTAAGTAATATAAGCACTTGGAGATGACTTTTTTTTTTTTTTATGGAAATGAACTTTAAATTTTGATGATATTGCAACTATATTCCTTTTCAATGAGATAATGAAGAAAGTTGTATAATAATCTTTCATCAAAGGGTTTACTTATAAGGGATAAATCTGATGAGAAATAATTTGACAAATTACGATCGAGTGGACAGTCTTTAGAAGGAAAACATTGATAAAGATGAATGTGCATTTTGTCATTAGAAGGAGCCGTAGAAAAAGAATTGTCTAAAAATTGAAAAGAAGATCAATGTTAATATGAATGTTACACATGTTGAGAATGATGCAAATTCTAATTATATTTTGAGTTGTTTATCATTAGTACATCAATTTGATGAGCGGATCTTGGATTTAGGTTGTACTTATTACATATGTCCAATTAAAGATTGATTATCTAATCTTAAAGATGGTGATGATGGTTATACTTTGATAGATAATGATAATACTTGTAAAATAGAGGGATGTGTATAATCAAGTAAAAGTTGCATGATGAAAAAACTAAGCTTTGACAAAAGTATGACATGTGTCATATTTGAAGAAAAATATTATCTTTGTTGGTGTATTTAAATCAAAAGGTTTCAAAGTCGCCATTGAAGTAGATGTTCTAGAGATAGTGCAAGGTGAATTAATAGTGATGAAGAAAATAAGGAAGAACAACATGTATTTCTTTGTTGAAAAATACAGTTTTAGATGGAGCTAACATGGTTGATAAGGTCGTATATGTGAATCCCAATGACAACCAAAATTAGTAATGGCTAAGGGACGGAGAAATCGATGATTTGTGACTTTTGTAGATATGGTAGTAGATGTGGACTTAGCTGTTACAGATGGTATAAGTAGTATGGCTACCGTATGTTATTTACAAATGAGCACCTCCATGTGTAGGTGGAGATGAGAATACAATGACGAGCTTGAAGTGGTTCTCTTGTTCAATTTGTATACAATTTTTTTGGTATTAGTTTCTTAGTTAATATTGATAATTTGATTAGTTTCATATTTTGAAAATTGGTTAGAAATATATAGAGGCTAATGAGGATAATTTTCTTATATAAACCCTTGTCGAAGTATGTGAAAGATATTAGTGAAAATTTGAGATTTATGTGAAAGAATTTAGCTAGATTTAATTAATGGTTATAACCTATTTGCATTTTGTAATAGTAGATTATTTATCATGTCTCGTGAACGTAGGTGATACGTCGAACCATGTTAAATATATGTGACAGTGTATGAATTTCTTTGCATTTGATCTATATTGTTAATTATATCAGCATATGCACTTATCTGATTTGTTTCCACTTTCGCTTCACACAATATGTGAAAATGTTGCCAAACTAAGTTTATAACATGCATGAGATCTAGTATATTAAAAGTCAGACATCGGAGGGAACTACATAGTTGCTTGTATATGCCAGTTGGATCATTAAGATGTGTCTCATCTAGAAGGGAACTTGTTTTAGACAATAGGAGTAGTGATCCTGGTGGCACTAAATATATGAGCTTTTGTTAAAAGGCCTGTTACATATTTTATTCGAGTAAATACCCCAAAAATAATGAAGGGTGCCTAGGTACTTAAGGGTATATTTAGTTAAGTAATGAAATGAGAAATAACCTCAGTAGATGTTGCAAGTGATCCTCACATCCTGTATATTGACGAGTAGAATTAGTACAATTTCAAAATGATATACAAATAAAGAACGACAATCAACTTTGCTACAAGGAAAGACTAGAAATTGAGACTATAGGATAGTTTGACAAATCCAACACAGTTGAGGTGCTTGATTAAAGATTTATGTAAACAATTCTCCCAATTAGATTGTCTATAATCTATCAATTAGATCAAAATAAATATATATTTCTTTTATACAAGTTAACTAAGTATTTTTATTAATTTTGGCTTTACTTCACTAATTATTAAATTATCTTTGTTCTAAGTCTTATTACGACTAGTATTTGCTGTTGTAAAATAAACTAATTAAAAATAAAAAAATTTAAGAAAATTTGGATTGAGTTTCCTTTTCGTTATCCTTTTGTAATATTACTGCTTGTGCACCGTGGTCACGGGGCCGCTTAGGACACTGAACGTTCCCAAAACGAGGGGTTCATTTCATGAGGATCGCTCATCAAGAATGATATATCTAAAAAGACAATTTTGATGTCAAGGTGCTTGATATGCCAGTTAAAGTACATAAAAATAAATAGAACTCCACACGTGGTTGTTGACTTGACAAAAAGATTAAAAACTTCACCAAAATATAAATTAGAAATTTGACAAAAAAAATTAGAAACGGATAACTTATTATAAAATTAGCAACGGATCATTCGTGGCTATACTTAAAAATGGGTATTTTGTTTTTAATTAAGTCTTGTTGTAGTAAACTGCAATGGCATATCCGTCACAAATTCTACAACGGATGTATCATTTGTCGCAAATTAATTAGCAATGAGGTATTTTGCAATGAAAATGTTTCGTTGCTAATCTGTTTCAATATTGAATTTGCAATATATTTTTTTCAAATAATAATGAATATTTTTGTTTTAGATCGATTAGATTCTTGAGGTATACTAGGTGTCCTTTGAAATAATCTATATGGTTTCATCTTATTATATGAATTTAGTACAATATACCTATGCTATCAATGACATGGGCATCACTTGGTCAAGTCATTAGCGCTTAAGGGGCTGTTTGACACACATCATTAGATATTATTAGACTAAATTTTAATTTAATCGTATGTTTGGTTACAATAGGATAAGATAAATTATTTATATGAGTCTACATGTTATCCTACAATTGTAGGATTAAATAAATCCACTTAAAATGGTAGAATTAATTTTTATATAATCCAGCCTTATCCCATCTTATTCTTTAAAAATAATTTAATCATAGTCTATGTATCAAATAGACCCTAAGGATTATAAAAGCATTGACCTCAATGTACATAGTATCTTTTTAATTTTGAGATTCAAGAGCAGTGTGAGAGTTTTGGGTTCATTAATAGGAACAGACAAAGAATAGCCCAAGAGTATAAAATATAGAGTCTATAAAATAATGAAGTGAGATGTGTCTTAGATGAAGAAAGAGTGCTATTTATTATTCTTGAAAGAAATGAACCTAATAGAAATAAATAATTAAATATTCAGTTATTTGTAGACATTTGAAGAAGTTGCTAACTCTTTAAAGAAATATATATGTAAAATAAGTAATGCTTCATGTATTGGATAAAAATGCCATACAAATTTATCACATGGCCAATTTGTCTTCGAATTCTTATGGAAATCACATGTCAATATATATGCCTAATTCACTGTAATCCAAAATAATTTAAAGGTTCGGGGGCTGTTAATTAATTTTCCATTATCACATGGAAGTACAAGACTTTTTGGGGGATATAGACTTATTGAATGGTTAGAGATTAACTTTTCCGTTACTTCAGATTTTATACATGTGTAATAAATGATTTCTAATAAAATCTGGAGCATTTTAAAGCAGCCATATAAAAAAGATGAACGCATAATTATAATCGTCAAAAGTAAACTTTTTATGAGCCACATATTCACACTAATTTTCCCTGCTTCTTTAATGATCAAGCTAATTAATCTATATATATCCTTGATATGAAAGAATAAAATTAAATATTAAAATGACGATTATACCTCCAGTTGTCATCTTTTCTTTTTCTACGTCCTATTCATAGATGATGGAAAAAATTGAATTATACGAGTAAGGGTTCGGCTTTGTTACCCTTTTTTAGATTTTTTTTCGTCAAAGAGAATTTAATATATGCGATTGTTTGCCATTATTTAATATAAATAAAACTATCATTAAAATATTATAGTGTAATGGTAGAATTAATCAAGTAGGTTATTGTCCAATTAATTTAAAGAGTTATGGTAAAAATTATGGTGAGCCACTGCTCTAACCACAACAGCTAATAACAATCCAACATGATAATGTTTGCTTCATAATATAAATCATACCATACTAATTCTATTGATCTATTGAGCATTGCCAAAACAAGTATAGGTTTTCCACGTAATTAATTTGAGACAAAATGATAGTTCATAACAATTTCCTTTTGAACAATAAAGGCATTATTTATTTCTCTATATTTCAAAAAAAAAAATTTATTGTTTTAGTTTCCTTTCTTGCTGAAAGTGATGTAAGGAAAAGGTGCATGTTGTCATAATAGGGATGGTCTAAATTAATTATTGAAATTGTGTTGTTTTATACAACTAGAATATTAATAATTATTAGACTAATAATACATTTCTAGATGTATATTACCCATTTGTACAACGATTGTGATTGCAACTAACATTTAATTAGTATTTGTCTTATTTTAACACTAACTCATTAAATAAAAAAAAGCTCTAATATATAACAATGTTCTTATATAGTTTGCTTGATTATGTACTAGTAGTTGTTGTGAATGATATTGCCAAGAAAGATAAAAAGTGAGGAGGAATGACTTTGATCAGGAAGAACTCCATATAAAAAGATGCCAAGTGCATCTCTTTGTAGGAACATGCAATACTAGTAACGCAAGAAACTTAACACAAATTCTCAAATAAACTTGAGCTTCAATAAGATATAAGGATATAAGGATGGAGTGTTTGCATTCTAAATAGCTGATGTGAATTGATAAGATCGGTGCATTCCAAATTTCTATATATTCTGGTCTGGAGTGTTTGCCATATTCTGGACTGAAGCGATTATGTCTAATTTTTGTTCGCTGGCAATGTGAGCTCATGATGTTTTCAAGCCCAAGCAAGAAAGTGGCCTTGGCATTTCGAAGGGTGAGGCAATGGTAGCAGGTGTTCTAAAGCATGCTTGGTGGGTGGCGTGCATTCTGACAAGGAGTTCATTTGAATTATAATGCATCAGAGACAAATACCCTTTGGATCTTGTCCTTTTGCTCATGGATTTTGTGGAAATTGCATGCTCAAATATCGCTGCATTATGGAGAACAAAGTTGGTAATGGGGAAAGGGCAAGGATTAATTTGGGTGGACCCATGGTGTGGTTCTGGCGTGCTGGTTAATCGCATTTCGGTGAAGGTATTGGCAAGACGTCGGTCTGCGCTAGAAGCAATATGATCTGATGAACTTTGTATCACGGGTTTTGACATGGGCTAGCTGGAACATGCCGCAATACTGTTTTATGCAAATTCCATTAATTAATTGGAGAATCAAGTGCTTCACCAAGTTGGTAATCGAGACTCCGTCACTTGAAAACCAGAAGCTTTTTGCTTGGCCCTTCTCCAATTTATTCTGGAAAGGTATCGCCAGGAAGTGCTTTCAAGTGGTTGGTAACTAATGTGATTGGCTACTTATCCTCCATGAGATCTCCTCTCTTTTTTGCTATGGAATCTCCTGGTGGGTAGGATGGAGAAATTAAACGAGCTTTGGCTCATTTGGTGTACCATATATGTCTGGCGGAAAGGAATTGTAGAAAGTTCCGGGCTAAAGCTAGATCAATTGAAATGATCCTTAATGGTATCGGTATCATTGCTGATGTGTTGTCTAGTGGCAGGGAGCTGGATTCTCCGATCATTTCAGAGTTGCCGAGGCTTTTGTCATCCGTCGTATAGGGATTGCAGGGTCTCCCCTATCCTAAAGCTAGCTAAATCCGTTTCCTGCACTACAAAAAATTACATTTTTAGTGATAAAATTTTTGGTAATAAATATTTTTTTGTCACTCAAAAAATTATTTATCGACAAAACTAAATTAGTTATTGTTAATATAGATAAATTACAAAACTATTTGTGACAAATCAAATTATGTTGATAAAATGATTAATAGTGATACAACAAATTTATCACAAAATCATGTTGTTATAAACGAGTGACATATTTGTGACGCATTTTTTAGGGATGAGATTTATTATTGTTAATGAACATATATTTGTAACAAAATAATTAGCAACAAAAGTTTTATTGCGAAAAAATATCTTTTTACTGACAAAATTAAATCAGTCGTTGCTAGTGTACATAAACTAAAAAAATTATTTATGATAAATCAAATTTTGTTAATAAAATGATTAATAGTGACGTAATAAATTTGTTGCAAAATCATATAGTCATAAATAGGTAACATATTTGCGACATGGTATTCAGTGATAAAATTTATTGTCGTTAATGAACATGTATTTGTAACAAAAGTTTCATAGCTAAAATGTATCTTTTTATGATAAAATATTTAGCAACAAAAGTGTCTTAAGTTCTTGTACTATAAATATTTTTATAATTATATATGAGTTTTTATGACAATAAATAATAAAAATTAATAACAACCAATAAAGTTATCACATTTTTAGTGACGATTTAAATGTTATCATTAAAACTTTTTATAATTGTCATAAAATAATTAGAATGACAATGAAAATTTTGCTTTATCGCTATTAAGAATTGATGACGGGCATACGACGGCGGACTGGGGACGAAACATTTTTCGTTACTGAATACTTACACCAACAAATTCATTAATTTTTAACAACAAAAGCCTTCATTTGCCGTGTAGTGCTGATGCTTTTGGGTCTTAAATTGGTGTTATGTTCTTATTATAGAACCAGTCAGAACTTTCTATACATCTGGTTGATATTAAATTTAGATTGCTTATAGATCTTCCTGTGTTTTGCTAGCTAATTGTTAACCTCTTACTATGAATATCTTTTAACTTCCCATGCAAGATACGCGTTACACTACGTGACACCACTTGGCACAGCACGTCCATATCACACAAGGCAAATCAATTCTTCTGCCTATTTGTGGGGACTTCCATTCCTGACGTTCTCCACATCAGTCACCAGCAGCAGCAACAAAAGTTCATTAGACGCTAACAAAAGTAAAGCAAAAGTAGAGAAACAAGAAATATCAGAAAAGATATAAAAATATATTCTCAAAAGATCTAGTGCTGATCATCTTGGTCCCCCCATAATGAACAAAAAACTGAAAATCCATTGGATCCATTTCATGTTCAAAGAGATGAAGATTATAAACTAGGCCAGAAGACCAACAATTCAGGCAAATTACATATTCTTTCCCTGCATGTCCCAAAAGGATACATGTAATTGAAGATCGTGCAAATGGAAAACGGACATTGTTGGGACCTTGATGAAGATCAGTCTCATTCTCTGAGATATTTTAAGATTCTCTAGCAACTAGGATTACATCTCCACTGTACATACTTTAGGATTATATGTTTGGAGTACAATGAAAGGCATACTAATGGCCGACAAAATGGACCCAGTTCTTCTGTTTGCATCTCTGAGGGCGTGGAGAAATGAACTTCAATCGTTAGGCAAAACAAACTGAAGCATCGGTTCAACTAAAAAGCTATATATCTACATATATATATATAATTGTTAATATTTCGTTTTCAAAAAGATTCAGGCTGGCCTAACATGATTATTATGGGGCCTTTGTGTTTGAAATTTCGATATAAAATTAAAGAAGTTCGAATTTGGAAATATGTGTTTGATTATTTTCTTGAAAAGATATGAATGCTAGATTGAACATGTGAAATATGCGTAATGATTCAATTCTTTGAATCTATGATTGTTGGATTTGGCCTCTACAATTATTATTCGAACCTTTGTGCCCATATGTGATTTTGATTCACCTAATATCTATATGGATATCGATTTGGATTGCCCATTAATTTTATGAATTTTTTGAGAATAGGGCATCAAATTTTCTGGAATTACAGGAGAGGCTCTAGAGTCTCAAAAATTAGCGCCGAGATCAGTCACATCTACTCGCATATTAAACTTAATGTAAATCCTACACTGATCAGGTGATCAAGATCGACAAGTGGAAAACTTTTAGGCATGAAACAATTAGTTCATAAAAATCTTGATTGGAGAAACTATATACTGTTATCATGCTTACCATATATAATGATAGATTTTTTAGATATATAAAAAAAAAACCAATCAATTATAGGCCAATGAAAATATAATTGCAATTGGTTAAATTAGACACCGATCTTTTTTGTTACCAAACGATTGGAAAAATAGAATCATGATTGTTAAAAATAGAATCATGATTGTTAACTAAGAAGTATCACCATTTGAATGAATCAAATGGTGATACTTCTTAGTTATTAGTATGTTAGAATTTGTTTGGTGCTTTTGGACATAGGCTATCGGTAACTCACCTTTTGGTGTCAATATACACCACCAACCTATTTTTTCCATTTGGCATTCATGACAGTCTCTAGTAACACATTGTATACCATGCGATCAAATGGATCTCCATCATCTATGAGGAGGTGGAACATACTATAAATAGCCATGACAACTTTATTTGTAACCAACCTCTAAGGCCTAAATTCCTCCAATCTCTATATATCTTCTTTATAGAGTTTTTGACTATGGAGATTTCGATTCATTTCAACCCATTAGGGTTACTTATTGTGACCGACATGCCATTGTTGGTACTTATCTCCTTCGAATGAGATGCCATTGTTGCTCTAAAACAAGATGCAAATGTTTTTGGCCGAGATGCCATGATTACTGTTCTTCCCTTCAAAAACACATCACAGTGGAGAAAACTCGACTAATTTATCTTCAGAAACACATCATGATTAGTGTTTCTGGTCGAGATGCCATGACAAAATATATCTTCTTGATGACTAGTCAGCTAGTAAAGGTGATGATTTATGTCATCATTTCATAAATGGATCATGTAGTAAACAGGTATGACCCATATATTTCAAACTGAAACTCGACTAATTTATTAATTATGTCAGATTTGCAAACTCAAACTCAACCCGTTTGTTAATTGTGTACATATATATATATATATATATATATATATATATATATAACTTATGCAGCTTGTTTGCAACCAATTTTTAAAATTAATTTTTATAAAAAATATTAAAAAAATAAATCAAAGTTTTAAAAAATAATAAAAAAGAAATTATATTATCAACATATTAATAAATATATTAATTTTAAATTAACTTATTTATAATTTATTTCTTAACTATTCATAATCATGTTAAATAGGCCATTTTAGATTTACTTATTTATGACCTTAATTTTAGCCATGTATAATCGTGTTTAACCTGTTTTGACCCAAATCAATTTATGTTAAATTAAAACCCGTTAAATGTGTGTTGTATTTGATTTAGATTATCATGTTGTATGACAAATGACCACCCCTATTGGTTGTGTATAGACATACTGATCAAACTTAATTTTCATCAATTTGTATATTGCTTATTTGATCCATATACAAAGATTTTGAATCTGTAGATAGCTTATTTGATTGAATTTCTAAATAACCATTCGTTTGTCAATAGTGTTTTTTGTTTCTTTTTGCATAATTAAATGTTATAATACATCGATACATAGTTTGTCAAATCAAGTTTTTGTATTCTTGTTCGTTTCATTCTATTGTCTTTTGTAAGTCCTCCATTTGTGGTCCCATGCATTATGTTCATCAATGGTTTTCTATTTATCTCGAAATGTCAATTGAATTGTCTACAACTAATCAAATTTAACTAGTTTTAATGAAAATTTATGAATAGTTAAATAATTCTTTTATCATTGTGCAACATGGACAACACAAAACCAAGAAGAATGGGTAAAAACATAATAAAAATGGCGGGGACCACATTGCTAGGTTCTTGTAGCTTCTTGTAGCTTTGTCTGGCTTCTTATCGATTCACGTCTTAGTGCTTGTAACCTCTTTTTCATGGTTCACTTGGCGGTTCACGAAGTTTAATTCCTCTTTTTTTGTCTTTTTTTTCTCTATTTTATATTTATTTATTTATTTATTTATGCACTACTAGTAAATGAAATCATGTGGATAAAAATTTTTGTTCAAATAAAAAAAATATTTAGATTTATCCTAGTCCACCCTTTACTTTTTAATGATCAAACTCTAGCATGTTCTACTTTCAATCAACAACCTCTATATCTTTTTTTTTTTACCATTAATGAAAACTCAATCAAAAAAAAAAAAAAATTATAGAAGGAAACATTGAAGAGCATTTGTCTAAGAAAATTAAGAAAACAATTTGTTGATTAAAAAAAATAGAAATGTAAGAAATGGTTAAAAAAAATAATTGATATCTAGTTTGTTGGAATAAAAACCTCTGCTCTAAACTTTATTGCTTTCTACTGAACTTGATACATATTGAATCTTATAGGGTCTATTTATAAACCTTTTAGACATGTGTTCTAAACTCTATAGACTTCTAAACTATCTGGTAATCCCAATTAAAGATTAGCTCAGATTACCTAATTGGACCTTAAGCAAACTCCTAATAACATCAGTTTGACTCAAACTGGAACTCTAGAATTAGATAATCTAGATTAAAATTCTAGTACTACTAGAATTCTATCATCCCCCCATAAGCTAGATTATCTGAATTACATGAAATTCCTCCCATAATTCAGATTTTGCACATACCTAATGCAGTCTTCAACTTAAAAAATGTCTCGATCTTCAGAGGCTTAGTGAACAAATCTGCAATTTGATCTTCAGACTTGTAATAAACTAATTCAATTTCTTTCTGCTGTACCTGATCACGTAGGAAGTGATACCACATATCAATATGTTTACTTTGGCCATGAGTCACTGGATTCTTCGCCAAATCAATAGCTAACACATTATCAACATAAATGGGTGTAGGTCCATCAATAGACATATGAATCTGGTGTAGAAGATTTCTCAACCAAATAGCCTGACAAGTACTAGAAGCAGCAACAACATATCCAACTTCACATGTAGACAATGCAACAATAGACTGCTTCTTGGAAGACCATGAGAATGCAGTAGAACCATAATAAAATGCATATCTAGAAGTACTCTATTTATCATTATGATCACCACCCCAGTCACTGTCAGAATATCCAAAAAGAGTAGAATCAACAGTGTTAGAGTAGAACAAACCATGATCAAATGTGACCTTAATATAACGGAGAATACGTTTAGCTGCAACAAGATCAGATTGATTGGACGATTCCATGAATCGACTAATCAAACCAACTCCATATAAGATATCTGGCCGTGTGCAAGTCAAGTAATGCAAACTCCCAACAATTTGTTTGAAGTATGTTGGATCAACTGGAGCTTCGTTAGATTTCTTTGATAACCTGGTACCAACTTCAAGAGAGTGGAAGAAGGGTTGCAATCAGACATATTAAACTTCTTCAAAATGTCCGGGGCATATCGATGCTGACTGATGAAAATACCATCGTCACGCTAGTCAACCTCAATGCCAAGAAAGTATGATATGAGACCAATATCAGTCATATCAAATTCTTCCATCATGACCTTTTTGAATTCTCGAATCACTGTGACATCATTACCTGTAAGAACCAAATTATCAACACATAGGCAGACAATAAGCATGGAACTAGTAGATGCATCAATCTTCACATATAAGGCATGTTTAGAAGCACACTTTTGGAGACCAAAAGCATAAAAGATCTGATAAATTATTTTGTTCCATGCCCGAGGAGCTTGTTTCAAGCCATATAGAGCTTTCTTCAACCTGTAGGCTTTATCTTCAAGACTTTGTTTCACATATCCTGGTGACTGCTTCACATAAACTTCTTCATCTAAGTAACCATTCATGAAGGCTGACTTCATATCCATCTGATAAATCTTTCAATGCTTCTGAGTAGCTATAGCAATCAATAATCTCACAGTCTCAATGCGAGCAACAGGGGCATATACTTCTTGATAATCAAAGCCAGGCTTCTATTCATATCCTTTTGCGACAAGTCGTGCTTTATAACGATCAATGTCACCATTTGGCTTCCTCTTGGTCTTAAAGACCCACTTAACATCAATAGCTTTATGACCTTGGGGAATTGTAACAAGCTCCCAAGTTTCATTCTTCTCAATAGATTGAATCTCTAAGTCCATGGCAACAACCCAATTTTCTTCTTTCATAGCTTCACTGACAGTGATTGGATCAGAATCAACAAACATGGCATAATGAACTAAGCTCCCATTATCATTAATAGCATTATCAAAATAGACTTCAAAGTCTTGCATTTTGGCAGGTGGCTGGATAGTACGTTGAGGTCTGCTACTAGAAACAACTCCATTATTATTATTAGTGCTCAAAGGAACACTAGTGGAGGTAGAGGCTTCATTATCAAAAGAGATAGGCTAAGGGGGTTTAACTGCATGGTGTATATCATCCCAACGCCAAGTATCCTGCTCATCAAATAGAACATCTCTACTCACTAGGATTGCATTAGTGGTAGGATTATAAAGCTTGTAGCCAGGGAACTTGCCACTTTTGTAACAAAGGAAGATAGTCTTCATTCTTTTGTCATCTAACTTTCTTCTATACAGATCAGGAATATGTACATATGCAATAGAACCAAAAACTCGTAGGTGGGCAACATTTGGTTTGTGAGCACTCCAGCAAACTTCTTCAGGAGTGATATGAGAGAGAGCTTTTGGGGGAGATCTGTTAAGCAAATAAACAGAATAGGCAACAGCTTCAGCCCAAAAGGTGTGTGGAATACCTTTAGCTTTTAACATACTGCGGGTCATATCCATGATCGTCCGGTTCTATCGCTCAGCAACGCCATTGTGTTGTGGTGTATAGGGAGTAGTGATCTCATGCTTTATCCCATGAGCTATACAATAATCATTAAAAGCTATAGAAGTGTATTTACCACCACCATCAGTGAGTAACACCTTAATATGATGATCACTCTACTTTTCAACAAGAGATTTAAATTTCTGAAAGCAAACAAAAGTGTCAAATTTTTAAGCCAAGAAGTAGACCCAAATTTTTTTGCTTTAGTCATCAATAAAAGTGAGAAAATATTTGTTTTCTCCATTACTGGTAGTCTGCATAGGACCGCACACATCAGAGTGAATCACATCTAGAAGATTATTAGCACGCCAGGAAGAGGAGCTAGCAAATGGTTGGCGATGCTGCTTGCCAAGAATACAGCCTTCACAGAATTGTTCTGATGATTGACAACTGGTAACCCTTTAACCAGTTTCTTCTGGGCCAAAAGTTTTAAACTACTAAAGTTCAGGTGTCCGTATCTCAAATGTCATAACTATGACTCATCAGTAATAATAGTTTGAAAACATAGGTAAGTATCATTCTGAATCTCTATTTTAAATAAGCGATTCTTCAAAGGAGATTTAAAAATGATGGTACCTTCTTTTTTAAGCATGGTCAAGTGATTATCCTTCATCTGCACATGGTAGCCTTTCTCAAGCAGTTGCTCAATGTTGAGTAGATTGCTCTTCATATTTGGAACATAGAATACATCAGAGATGTGTTGATGATCATCATTCTTTAGCTTGATTAAAATACGACCTTTTCTCATAATATGAAACTTGCTATAATCAGCAAACTTGACTTCTGTGTGAACAGATTCATCTAAATCAACAAATAGATCACACGTGCATAACATTCAGTTTAACTCAAACTGGAATTCCAAAATCAGATAATCTAGATTATAATTCTAGTACTACTAAAATTTTATCATAGTTTAACAAATCAAAAATCTATGTTTCGGTTAGTCTATTCTTGATTGATTTTTAGTTATATATATATGAAAAACCGATCATCATATATAGTAAATATTGTTACGACATGTTGTTTCTTTTATTGGAATTCCTTTGAACCGATTGTTTCGTACGTAAAAGTTTTCTGCTTGTTGATTTAGATGGTCTATCCATGTAAGATTTAACTGCACTGTGGTTAAGTTTACCTGATTTTGTCATCTAGGGTTGTTCTTATTGTATCTTTGATATGATATAGATTCATAAAATTAAATATTGTAACAATATTTACTATATAACCCAATTGGGTGTCCCCTTGCTCGGTGCGAATTAAGTACAAAATAATGATATGTGGTACTGAGTGACCAATGAGGTGAGAGGAGGTCCTAATTTTTAAAAATAAGAGAAAAAGTTAAAAAAAAAAAAAAGTGAAAACTTCGAATCCATCTCCTCGATTGATGAGAATGAATTACCAATTCGATCACGCCTGCAAGAACAGTTTTGCGTAGGACAACAGTGGCAGTGAATTTTTTAGTAATAGACGCGTGTCGACTTCCTACGCGATATCAAATTCAACATTGTGTCACATGACATCATATCTCCAGTTATATTATATTATTTTGCTACCGCCACATGTCTGGCTGAAATATGTATAACGTTAGACATTTTGTTGGCAACCGTACGTTCTATTTAATGGCGTCTACTAAGCTTTTTATTATGATGTGTACCCATCAGTGTCTTCTATGTGGCTCATTGCCATTAATACCATAAAAAATAATTTCCACTACGATTGTTTTTCTAAAAAAAAAAAAAATGACTACTTTCATTAGATAAAAAAATTTATATTTTTAAGGATAGCTAAAGGCTGACCCCAGTTTTTGGGCTTGACGAAATGATAATTTAAAACTTATAAAAATAACAACTTTAAATTATTTTAATAATTTTTATAAAAATAAAATTATTTTAATAAATATTTATTATTTTTAAATATATATATAGATGGCCTTAAAAGGTAGGAGGTTAGAGCTGTCGTCCTCTGTACTCTTTTATTGTCATATTATAAAAATGTAACAGTGATAGTGCATTTAAAGTCGCATTAATTATTTTAAGTTGTAGGCAGAAATATGATTTAATATTTATAGTTTACGTTGAATTATATGCATAGAAGATTCCACAAATAAAAAATTTAACTTTTATTCAAATGACATGAATTCTTAATTTTAACAAAAATTATACTAATTTTTTTTATTTTTTTTTACTTATTTTTTATTTATATATTCTATCATTATTATTATATATTCTCTATGTTATGATCTTTCTTTATTGATTTGATTGATTTAATTGTTTTATAATTAATATT
>JAJIYU010009936.1:0-16551 GCA_030144865.1 Tinospora cordifolia | reverse complement strand
ATAATAATAATAATAATAATAATAATAATAATAAAGTTAAAACAATAATCTTCTATCTTAGTTGGGTAACTAGTCCCCGCCACGACAATTATTGCTAAAACTTTACTCAAATTTGGTAAAACATGTTAGTCATTTCGGTTGATTAATCATTTTTCATAAAGGTAAGAAATAATCATTTCTTACATTCCTAGCTAATTTTATAAATATCAACGTCAATCATTTTTTTTTAATATTATTTCTAAATATAAGTATTTCATAATCATTTCTTGCAACTTATACAAGTCAAAGCCATTATTTTAAATTGCTTCACATACTAGTATTTCATATGTAGCGTGCCTTTCCAAATTGCTCCTGACGTGCCCGAAGGCCACCTTAACACCTGCCTCATTAAATAAATAAATAAATAAATATATTATTTATTTATTTTTAAGAAATTTATTTGGAGGGTTTTATTTTTTATATATTTTATGATTTTGAGAAAATTAGGTCCAACAGCAGAAATATCTAAACTTATAAAGTTTTATAATCAATTGGGTATTTAACAACTGAAGGCCTACTTGAAGAGACTTTATATATATATAATTATTGTACATAACCACCAACTAATTCTTATTCTATTGCTAGAAATATGACATGATGGTTTGTGTGTGATGTGCTAAATGGATCATTTGTCAAACAAAAGCAACATTAATTAATTAGGAACAAAGAACATTTTTGTGTATTTAATTAATTATTTTTGCTTTATAGTTGTTTAAATTATATACCCAACTTTAAAAAAAAAATAGAGAGAAAAAAGAATGATATAATTGTACAAATGTGACTTCTTCCACAAATTAAATTTAGAACCCACTTGATGTTCTTTTAGGACTATAATCTCATTTTGGGCTTTTTTAATCTATCTCAAATCTGAATCAATGTCACCCATTTCTGAAATTTTCTTTATATATATATATTATATTTTTCTTGAAGATATTTCAACTAACTAGTAGGATATTATTTTTTTTCTTTTTCTTTTTTTTTTCTTTTGATTACTGACTATTCAACATGCCCTGAGGAGTTTTTTCATGGACTATAATCTCATTTTGGGCTTTTTATTTCTTTTGACTACTCTCATTTAGTTCGAATTCATCCTTAAAATTTTAGACATAAACCTTAACCTTGCTTATTATACTAACCTTGGACTTGGATCTTAACCTAACTTGTACTTAGTTTCTAAAACAAGTGAACTAAGACCTTGTTTGTTTAATATTATGTTTTAGAAAAATTGATTATAAAAAATGATTATTGAAAAAGTGATTATACAAAATAATTTGAATCAATGTTTGTTATAACTTATAAAAAGTGATTATGAATATTATAATACTACCTGTGTTATAACTTAAAATAAATGATTTTATAGTAAATTGATAAATTTAAATTTATTTTAAAAATTAAGATATTTTTATTACGATTAAAAAATAATTTTGACATAATCAAAACAAGAGAAGTTACTAAAAGCTAATCTACAACTGATTATTTAAAAGTGATTGTTTTCGTGGTTAGGTTGCAAAAACTGTTTTAACAAACATCAAAATTTGGCGCGTAATTAATTAAAGAAGTTGCACCCCATTTTTTAGCAAACACCTCCTAACTATTCTAACTATGGAGAACATGCCACTCCCATTAAAGATTCTACAATTGTGAAACATCCCCACAATTCTTTTCCCAAAAAATTGGTCAAAGAAATATTTGATTAACTATAATAGCACAAAAGATGGACACAACACAAGAAGTCCGTTCTCATTTTTTAAAAATAAATGAAATTTATAAAATAAAAAAGTGGATAAATTTTTTGTGTTTATTATTTCTTGGTAATCTTATTTACTTTTAGCTGATTCATTTATTCATTATCAGGCTCAAAATCCACTACGAAATGATTTTTTATTTTGGATTTGTTATGTTGCTAATTTAATATTTTGGTGAGTCTTTATGTTAATTCACATCATATCCACACACCATAATACAATTAGATTGCTTTGGGATGCTATCTCAACCATGGAGTACTCAGCTTTTAAGCAAAGCTACAATTTTTCACTCATTTGAATACAATTTTTTACCACAAGAAACACATTTTTGCATTACTAGTAATATTTATACATGCTCAGCTATTTAACGCAAGCCTACCCGCGAGGAAGAGTTGCCAAGAATCAACAACAAATTATGTTGATTCGGCATCCTATATTTCAAAATTCCGTAAGCTTAATAAAGGATCATAATCAAAATTTATATTATAGAAAGAGTAAATAAAAGAAGAAAACAAAATTGCAATAACACAATAGTTGGTTTCTCGCATGCTTCATGTCAGACCAACTTGCTCCTCAAACCAGAATCCGAACAGCAGAGATCAAGCCAAGCAACTCATCTTTCCCAATCTTCCTCCAAATCCCATCCCGCGGATTATACCCTTCTCCCTTCCAATTCTCATCCAAATCCGCCTTTCTCTTCTTCCTAACGCTTGAGTTCTCGAACATGTTTGATTCAAAACTGGCCTTCCTCTTGCTGCCACTATGGCTTGTTTTGCAGTATTCATTATCACTATCCATGCATTGTTGCTGTTCCTCCGGTGGGCTTATGGTTTCACAAAGATAAGGAAGAACACCCAATGAACCAAATGCAGAAGGCAACATGCCAATGGGACATGGGCTCCATGACGTGGCAACGGTCCATGGGCGCCCTTTACGCATGCCATCGTTTCTTGCAAGACCCGGATTTTTACCCTTCATCTGCCGTTGCTTAAGAATCTCCAGTTTTTTTGCTGCTTGGCTCAACAACTCCTCTTCCTGGAGAATAATCTGGTCAATGCTGGCATGTGTAGAGACATCTGTGGTATATACAGTGTTTGCCAATCCTAACTGGGATAATTTCTTGACTTTCTGAATAGTATGGCTATTACCGATCATCTCTGCAAGGGTTAGAGACACTGGAGCTTGGTTGTTAACAGGGGAATTTCCTAGGAGAAATTTTCTTAGGACGTTTTTCAATTCTGCTTTCAAAGCGTGGGTTTCTGCTGCAGAAGCTTGGATACGGACTTTTGGACCAAATCGCTGGAGCCCTTTAAATCTCTGGTAGCTATTTATGAGCCACACAAGTAGAGAGGAAATACCTGCAGATTGATGAATTTGTAACTTGCATTGCAAGGATAAGACATCCGCTGCCCCTGCAGAGATTGGCAAATGGAAAATGCCGTTAAAAGAGTTGTCAGAGAATGTATATGTTATGCTACAGGGATAAAATATCTGCAAGAGAATGTCTTCAGTAAATTGAAAGGTTAGGTGTTCAACTACTTCAATTTCTCACGAGAAAATATTCAGCATTGAGAGCCACAACAAAAATCTAAAAAAAATGCTTGAGAAATTATTTCTTGGAGGACGCTATTATTTTCTCAACAAAAAGTTTCTCAGCTACAAAGCCAGCACTTAGTAGCCACTAGCCATTAGTAGAAAAATGTTCTAGCCAGCCAAAATAAGCCAAAAAGTAAAATAACATCACTTCCCAGGAGAGCATGCAATTGGAACATTTTAGCATCACCTGTTGGGAATTTAAGACAGGAGTACAGATATTTACCATCATCGGATTTCATGAAATTCTGAGCCTCAACCATCTCAAGAATCAACTTAAAAATGTTAAGAAAAACTTCTGGCTCCCACATTGCAATTTTTTCTATAATACGCTGCCAGACATTAGTTGAGCTTGAGATGGATTTTGTGTTCCTAGGAGCCAACTTCTTTGCAGATTTATCTGAGAGTTCCACTTCATTGTCATTGGAAGATTCCACTGCTTTCAGCAAGTACTCGAGCAACACTCTTGTTATTTCCAAGGGAAACAAAGTGTATAACCGTACTAGAATCTTAACCCTGGCATCAATTTGTCTATGGAGATCTGGGATCGTATTGAGTTTCCATTAGTGAAGAATGGAATCTACATTTGCATCAACATATATCAAATGTGATTAATTTTTGAGATGATACTAGGAGTGTACCTTCTATTTCAGAACCATGCTTCTTACCATGCTTCTTAGCTGCATCAGAGAAAAATTACAGATTACATATCAAAAGGATGACATTCTACTGCACTTACATATTACATATCACCATTTAAATCTTTCTCACAAAAATGGAAATAGAACGAGGCCAAAAATGGTATATTCTTGATCATTATACTGAGCAATCTTTATAGTGTATACCCACCACTAGAATGTCTGGAAAACCATCCAAAATGTGAGATGACAAGAATGTGAAAAATTCATCTAGAAGTATAAATAGTAAATAAAGGCAACAAGATTAATACCAATAGACCATCAAGAAAAACAATCCAAAACCTATATTAAGCCATTACTTCACAAACCAAAGAGTCGCTCATGCTGTTAAGCACCAAAAAATACTGAAAATTCTACTGTTATGTAACATGTGGATTAAAACTGAGCAAAAATAAGAAATATAATAGGCAGAGAATAAGATCATGAAGAACATGATTGATCCTTTCTATAATTATATTAAGAATCAAGTGAGGACATTTAATATTAAAAAAAAATTATTTGAAAAAAAAATGCAAGGATAAATAATACCTTCACATTTAAAAGAGGCCAAGAAAAACCTCAAATACTCATGTTCTTTCTTTTTGAAGAATCTGGTTGCAAAGCATCCTTACCATACATAAGTTTGGCTACCATACGCAGTTCAGATACGAATTGTTTCCTAACATTAGCAATTTCATCACTTTGACATGGAGCTGCTTTCTTTTGAGGCTCCCAGTAATATGATTTCAGCCAGTCAAGTGCCTGAAATTGTTCACAGGGTTCAATGTGTATAACTTCTTTTTAAAAATTAAAAAATAAAATAAAATGAACACTACAAACAACTCTTGATCCGCAATTTAAGCATCATAATATATCTGGGCTCATGCAGCACAACGGATTTATTTTTCAACACCAATGACCAATTGTTTTTTGCAAGAATCTAATATAATGAGTTCCATATCCTGCACAATAAACTTATATTTTCATGCCATTACATATGATTTTTACAGTACACGAACACAGTTGGGTTACAAAGACGAAAAGACATTTCAAAGGCAACAAAGAAATGATTATGATCAAGGTAAGAGAAAAGATTAAGTCTGATGTCAATGCACAATGTCAGAAACAAACATAATCAGAGAAAAGCATATATACAACCTTGACAGAGGCTGGGCGAAGCAAATGGAGTGAAGGAAGATCATGGTGAGAGCCATCTACAAAGAAATGAGTTTTTGTCAGACAGAGTATCTGACAAAAATGCAGTAGAGAAGAGCCCCCAACATCATATATATATATAGAAGGCATCAAAAGATAATAAATCCTCTCACCATGGCGAATATCAATCAGTGTACGTGGCAAATCAATTTTGCTAGCTGCTTCAGCAATTGAAAGCTTTTCTGCTTCACGTGTCTTTTCAACAGCACCATTTACTAGTCTGTTTAAATAACATAGAACCCGTCAGCCTAGTTGTCTTTGTACATTGTCCAACCTTGTTGAAAACTAAATGAAAAAGATCTCACTTTTCTTTAAATCAAGGAGATCACAATTTCTGCCAATTCAGTAGTCAACATGAAGCTAAAATATAAGAATTTGAAAATGAATGGATCCTACACCAATCAATGGGGACCAGCACCAATCAAGTTTGAAAATGAATGGATCCTACACAAAAATTTTGCTATAGAGATTCAAAAATGATGATTAGAAGATGAATCATAGGGAAGAGGACAAAACTTATTTTGAAGATCAAATATTAAAAGGAAAAGATAAAAGAATGGGTTAAAGAAGAATTTGGGCAACAAGGAGCAAGGAAAGGGAGGTGGAAGACATCATTGAAGGTTTGGACTAACTTGAAGAAAGAAATAACAGCTCTCGTTGAAGGTTTGGACCAGCTTGAAGAAAGAAATGACTAGTCGAGGCGAGGGAAGTGACTACTTTCAAATTATTGTACAAGGCAGCACAAGAAATCTCCATGAAAGAGAGCAGAATGATCTTACAAAAGTCAAAAATAAGGTGGCTAAAAGAAAGGGATTACAATTCAAGGTACTTCCATAAACTCTTATCCCATCAAAGGAGCAAGAAAACCCATCTCAAAATAGAAGGGGAAAATTGATTCATTTTGGAAACAGAGTGGAAAATTGATTCATTTTGGAAAAAGAGGAAAAGATATCAAACGAAAGTGTGAAATTCTTTGAAAATCTACCCTTGGGCCACAATGAAACTAAAAGGGGTGTGGATGGTTTGCATTGGCAAGAGATGGCACAAACAGATAGAGAGAGACAAGAAGGTCAGCTCACAGAGGAAGAGATAAGGGCAACAGTGCTCGATAGTGAGGGAGGAAAAGCTCGAAGACCATATGGCTTCTCAATGGCATTTTATCAAAAATCATGGCAAGTCATGAAATGGTATATGTTCAAGGTTTTTGAAGAATCTCACAACTTAGGGGCGGTTAATATAAAGGTAAATGAGACACATCAGCTTAGTACTCACAAAGGCAACATCTTGGAGGCTGCGGGACTATTTCGCCCAATCAGCTTGGTATCAAGTCTATACAACATAATTGTTAAGGTGCTGGCCAAGAGAATCGTATCAATTTTGTGTACCACAATTGAGGAGACAAAATCTGCATACATGGCCCAATTACAGGATATAGCCCTCATAGCCACTGAAGTAGTTGGGGAGTATCATAGAAGGGGTAAGAGCGGGGTAATCTTTAAAATAGACTTTGAAAAGGCCTATGACTTAGTAAATTAGGCATTCTAGAGTTTGTGATGAAGAAAAAGGGCTTTAGGAAAAAATGGGTCAAATGGATAATGGGATGCATTTCTCAGTCTCATATTCAATTATGATCAATGCAGGGCCATGGGGTAAGTTCAAGGTGTGAAGAGGATTAAGGTAGAGCAATCCACTGTCCCCATTTCTCTTCACTGTGATTGCAAATTGCATGAGTAGACTATCTCAAGGGCAAGAAGTATGAAAATCATCGAAGGTTTCTACCTAGGGAAGAAAAAGATCAAAGCTTCACACATACAATATGCAGACGACACTTCTATTGCTGAAGGGAGAAGAAGAAAATATAGTGGCTACCCACAATCTATTAAGGTGCTTCAGTGAGATAGGATTGAGAATAACCACAGGAAAGAGCCAGCCAGCAGGCATCAATATGGAAAGAGACCTTATCCTTAAGATAGCCAACAGAATTGGATGCCTAGTAGGCAGATGGCCAATGAACTATTTGGGGCTACAGCTAGGTGGAAACCCAAACCAAAGGAGATTTTGAGATACAAAGATCAACAAAGTAACAACAAGGCTCGAAGAATGAAAGAGATTCTTGTCTAGAGGAAGACTAAACCTCATCAAAGCAATGTTCTCAGCACTATTAACATATTATTTCTTCCAAATTCTAGAAGGGGTGGCTATTTTAAACGGATTATGGGAGAAAGTGCAAGAACCGGTGTTTTTTGAAGGATTACAGATTGGTAATATATCGAAAAGGAATATGGCACTCTGCGAATGGATATGGAGTCTAGCTAAAGAACTGGATGTGTTGTCCGAGAAAAGAAAGTGAAAACAACAATATACCACAGCCCAGGGAAATTTATCTCTCTATTGGAAAGACAGGTATTGGGGTTCATAAGAGCAAGCGTGGGCAATGATCAACCCTTTTGCTTATAGCAAGACCCATGGCTAGGATGAATGCCCCCATCAAATAGCTTCCCTCTATTATACAATTTATCCACGGGTAACAACAGGGTTGTAGCATACTTCGCACAAATAGGAGCAAACCAACAATGAAACAATAGCATAGAACTTACACTTCTCCACGAATCTGTCTAATAGAGAGATACAATGCCTGCCGGTTCTAACAGAGAGACTTCAACAAATTCGATTTTCCCAAGTTAATGACCACCTCAACTGGTACATTCTCAACTCAATCGCTCCTCAAAGCTCTTAGTCCAAATAAATCTATGCCTACAAGACATGTTTGGGAAATACTATGGAAGGTAAAAGCCCCCACGAAGGTAAGATTTCTTAGTTGGTTGGTTGCTTATGGGCATATAAATGTGCAAGACATTATGCAAAAGAAGGAACCAAATTGGGCACCATCTCCATGATGTTGCCCACTTTGCTAGTCTAATGAGGAAAGAATTCTGCAATGCCAGATAGCAAAAGAGATAAGGGGCAGGTCCCTTGCATTTTCAAGAGGAAGATATTCACAACCAACTAACTTGGAAGAGGTTCTAACGATGAAACATGTACCACTAAACAAGGATGAAAAAGAAACAGACTTGATTGCATCTATGCGGACGTCCATATGACAGATTTAATTGGAACGAAATAATAAGATATTCAGAGAGATAGAACAACGAATGTGGTTAGGGGATATCATCAAGATAAAAGCAACTTCGTGGGTATCAGTGTCCCCATGAAATAGAGGAATTCCTATATCAGGATGTGTGGTAAATTAGGGATCTTGCTTACAAGATACAATAAAAAATGTAGACAGTGTAACTTTTGTTATTAGCTCAATGTAATTCAAGATCGCGAATATCAACAAATAAAATATTTTGTTTCTCTCTTCAAAAAAAAAATTTATTAGAAAGTATTGAATGAAATAAGTTATACATGTAATAAATAACACTAAGGTTTTTGCATGGAGTTCTGTTTTTAAAATCACCAAGACAATAATTTAAAAAAATGACTATTTTGACTATATCAATAAGGTTGAAAAATTTTATGCATGCAATATTGCAATAGATGCCACCACATATAAAAAGCATTTAAAAAATAATAAATTATTGTATCAAATAAAATGTAAACTAATATCACGGTTTTGTCAATAATTTAAATATTATTTAAAATTTGATTATTTACAATTACAACAATTAATAGTAAGGTTTCTTTTAGATTATTAGTTAGTCAAAAAAGACAACTTGATCTTTTCCTTAGATTGAGTAGTTGAGGCGACTTTGATGTTTATCCAACTCTTTTAGATAAGGTACTTACAATATAAATGAATATAATTTCTTCAAAAAATTAAATATAAAAAAATGGCTAACTGACTCCTAAGCTTTGATTTGACATCATACAGGAAAATTGTATTTCAAAAAAATAAAGGAGATAATTTATTAGAATACCCTACTTATAGTTATATGCATGCACTTGCATATTGTTGCATTAATCAATCTTTCTTTCGATAAAAAGATATTTAATGATTAAAAGATTCAAGTGATCAGATTATAGGAAACATGTTTTTGTGGTAGGTTTGGACACGAGGATTACATCAACTTTGGATCTTTAGAGTATCTATAGATGTTGTATGATCGTCTAATCAACAAAGTGGGTCTTGCACGACCAATGGATTAGTGAAGTCAACTATTTCACCATCGATCCTTATCCCCTCCCAACAAATACATCCAATAGGGATTGTACTACTCGAATGTTAAAGCAGATAGTGAGATGTTGAGCGTGTTTGACCAACGGAGTAGACTATAAGTGCCTTAACAAAAATTTGAACCCAGGAGTAACTGAAACTGTATCTAGAAGTAGATAATTCAGAATTCTAATAAAAATCTCATCCCATTAATAACACAAACAAGACACACTAACTACAGTATTGTAAACCTAGTTGTTGCTGAGGGTCCAAGAAAATATTGATGGGATGGGGTTCTTGTCGCAATTAAAGTGAACTTGAGTAAATGCTAAAAGAACGAATTTCAAGGTAAGTTGAGTTGTTTATCGGTGGGCTTGATATTAGAAGAATTCATGAGGACAACCTATGCATGGTGCAGACATACCAACTTGTCTTCTCTGTATTATCACCGACTTTATTTATAATAGTGTTTATTGGCATATAACATGCATCATGAAAATAATAATCATAATTTATTTGCACAAAAAATATGATTATTTCCTATATTATATGGTTTTATTTAGTTGATAATAGTAAATGGTAAAGGATAAATAATGAACATTTGTATAATTAAAAAGAAATTACCTTGCTCATTGACATAAATCTCGACGCGAAAAGTTTAGGGCAATAATCAAGCTTACATAAAAAAAAGGGAGAAGAAGAGGTACTTGTAGAGTAAATACCAAGAAGTGTCATTTCAAAACTTAAAAAACTACAATAGGAAGAACAATAGGAAGATATTTCCAAACAAAATAACTCTTTTTTCTCTCCCTGGTGAATGGGTTTTGGAAGGAGTAGTTACTAATGACCACATATATTTTAGCTCATTTTTATTTCTAAATTATCGTTTTTCAGACGTTGCAATAGAGGCGCAATGCGCTAATAGCCAGGTGCTTGAGATAGAGGCATTAAATAACTTTTACTACGATTATCCAAGTGAGACGAGGCAACTACCATTGCAAACCACATTGATCCATCATAAGAGGGTTAATGAGGGGTGGTTGATCTTCCTTCCCCTTGAATATAGACCTTTTGGTCATTTTTGCAGCTATGACGTATAGTGTTAGCTTTCCTATATTACCCAAACACTATACCTTGGACTTCATTATAATTATGACACTATAAGAGTGTATTTTCTTTAGATTTAGTTGTCCATAAATCTTTCTTAGCAATTACACGTTGGGATGATATCGTGATGAGACGTAGGTTTGCATATGTAGATGTGGACATGTATAGTGTTGTACAAACATTTGGAAAAGAATTGCACATGTTTGTTACATCTCGAATAGTTTATGTCATTTATTGTCTTTTATTGTAGACCCATAAAACTTATTAAAAACAAATGCTCTCTTTTTTCTTGAAACGCATTTAATTATGTTCTAAGAACAAATTTTTTTAATGGCATTGACTAAAAATTGTTCATCTCCTAATGTAACAGGGTGTCATATTTGCACACTAATTGATGGCAAGAAAGAGAAGATATTAGCACTTTGCAAGATTTTCATTATCGAAACTCCCAAGTGACTCGATGGATGCTGAAATATTTATGACTTCATCCTATGTAGCCAGTACAATGGTATTGTAAACATTAATGATTTGCATATGCATTCTAATTTCTAAAGAAAGCAAAATTAAAGAGGAGGTATGGCACTTTTTTAATAATCCCTTACTATATCATGCATCAACATCACCTAAAACCTTTTCATAAAATATGAAGGGAGTAAAGGACATGGAGTTTTACATAATAACTGTTCTTATTTATTTCCCAATGGGGTCCTAGATCTAGACCATGTCAATATCTGTAAACACAAACACACATGGTATACAACCTTTCTACATAAGAAGCTTGTAGTGTCATGGGGTTGCCACACAAATTCATCATCTTCTATGCCAATCAACAGCTACAAACACCTACTTTAAATTATTCATGTTATAATATTTTACTAATGAATCATGGCATATAACCTTTCTACATAAGAAGCTTGTAGGGTCATGGGTTGCCATACAAATTCATCATCTTCTATGCCAATCAACAGCTACAAACACCCACTTTAAATTATTCATGTTGTAATATTTTATTAATGAATCATGTCAAGGCACAACTGAAATTAAGTAAAGAGAACTTGAGATATTAGCAACATTAGCTGCATAAAAGACAGAAAAATTAAATATATAGTGATAAATATCAGATGCACTTTATAAAGAAAAAAGGCTCACCTCATGATAGCCATGGAATATAGCATAGCAAGCATCTCCTCAGACTTTAAAGGATCATTAATCAAATCATTTCTGTAGCATAAGGATAATAGGAATGCAACAATAGCAATTAGTAAAAGAATGGGGCAAATCAAAAAGACCCAATTAAAAGGCATTAACTTCAGAATTCTAAAACGAAATAAATTGCATAAATTAAAAACTCATAACCTGAAGTATGGATCCATTTGTTGAACTTCAATAAAGGCAGCAGTAACTTCAACTAAAATAGGAAGACTTCCTCTGCTTTGCCATGCTGAAATCTATGATTATTAGACAATAAAAAAACATCAGAACTTCAGATCATTGCACCTAGACTTGGTTTGTCAGTTTAGGGTGCTGCTCCTTACTCTTCTTAGTGCGGCAGCAACAGAGGATGGAGAGGAGGAGAATAGAGATTCCCTGACAATGTTCCATTCATCCCAGCTGATCCATGGAACCAGCTTGTAATGGCATGAAGGAGTTTCCAGCTGCGTCTCAAAACCTAATGGTAGCTCCATTGATAACCGGAGACTTGACTTTGAAAAAACTCTCGAAAAACTATACTACTTCTGGACTATGGACATGAAAAAAAAAATCCTTGTTCAAGGCTATGAACACAATCTTTTAATACCATTGATAACTGTATTACAAGTATGCGCAGAATCACCACAAAGAAAACAAGTGAGCCTCTCTTTATGTGTGTATATAAATGCGTGCGCGTGTGTGTATCCATAAAGGCACTGAGACTATGAGATAACCTACTTCATTCAAACACTCTTAAGTTCTTAAACATTGTTTAATGATATCTGAATAAGAAAAACTTCTAACTTCTGACAACACCTCCCTGATAATGCCAATATAGAAAATTCTCAATCAATTCGAAAATGCTAAACATAAAAACATTACCATTCAAAACCGATTGATTGTAATACAATAATACCTAGGGTTTGGTCTATATCAATGACTTCTGTGCGTACATAAACACACACACATAAGGTTTATTTTCATACCACATATTTATATTTACCTCATTTAATTATAATTATCATCTTAAAAATTATATGTGTCTTCATTCAAAATCTAGTTTTTATAAGCCCATTCTTCAGCATGTTGCTAGTTCAGCCCTATCTTTTTCTTTTTTTTTTATAAACTTATCCCACTTCCAATTTTTTAAAATACCTCCACCTTCTTTCTTTATTTATTTAAATTAAAAAACAAAAAAAAAATTGGGTTGCAATCACTGCACCTTTTCATAAGAAGAAAATGGGACATCTTTGAGGAATTTTTGGGGAAAATGGGGAGGGTGAACTTAAAATTTTTTCGAAAAAATGTGTTATACTAGCAACATCCAAAATTATTCAAAAAGAACAATAACAGCCTTTTAAAACAAAAACCACTATTTTTAAATAACAGTGCAGCTAAATAGACCCATTCATCATACAAATTGACCCCAATAGATATTTTTTGAAATTTTTTTTTTAAAAATTGTCCTTTATACTTGTCTCCATAGACTAAAACCCTTATTTTTTTTTTAATTCCTTTCTCCTTCTTCCTTTTCATTTCCATTTTTTAATAAAAAAGAATTAGGGGTGCCCTTCACAATACTCCAACTATATATTTTTTTCCTTTTTTCTTTTCAAAGTGAATAAAACGAAAAGGAAGGAGGAGTATAAATGTTGAAGAATGAAAAGTGGCTGAGGTCAGGTCAGCTGCTCAGAGTATAACTGTTGGAGTGAACATGTTCACTTTTCTAGTGGCTGAAGCGTTTGTAAGGGAGCTTTGCACAGTGAACTTGGGCTATTCTACTTCTTCTCAGCCTTTGGTTTTATGATGACTTTCTTTGTCTACTTCTTCTTGCCCAAGACTAAAGGAATCACAATTGAAGACATGGCAAAGGTTTGGAAAGAACATTGGTGCTGGAAAGGATTTGTGCAAGATGATGATGATAATGATGATCATGACTACCCACAAGAATTATCTCATGTTTAGCTAGATGATCCATCTGCTTTACTTTATTTTCAAGTCTTTCATTTTTATTTTATTTTTTTGGGTTGTTCTTTTAATATTGAACCCAGGAGGTTTTTTTTTTTTTTTTGAGTAGATGTAAGCAAATATGTCAAAAAATTGTACAAGGGTATTAATTTTTTTTATAATTTTATTTTCTTTGTTTCGGTTCAAATACTACTTAAGTTCTAATTATCTTCAATTTTTTAGACTTATAATTTTAAGCATACCATATCATTGAATCAACTGATTATTGTGTATCAAGAAAAATTAATCAAATTACTTTTACACTTTCAATTAGTTATTATAAATGAATTTGGCAAAACTCTATTCTAGGAATATATTTTAACTGTATGTACATCAGTTAGAATTTTAAATAATAATAACATAATTTTAATTAAAAAACAATTTCATTGAAACATGAAAATCTCTAATATTTTCTAGTCCTTTAAAAAGTAAAATTTTCTTTCATGGAATTTTCACATGGTGTCCACTTAGTCAGTTTCCTTGTATTTGTGTGAAATAGTTATTTGTTCGGATAGTTATCAATATAACCTTTTATCTTACAAAGTTTATTTTATTTATGTTTTTACAAAAGTAACGATATTGTTAATGAAGCTGAAATAATGATTCTCAAAAATTCTGAATTTCAATTTTTTTTTAATTTCTAGTATTACATTTTAGAATTTTTTTAAAAAAAATTGAATTTGCCCATTTTAACTTCTAAATTTTACTTCTTATTGTTCTTAATATATTTTTGAATAATTGTATAATTTAATTATATTATTAAAAGATATGATATATCTAATTATTTTTTTAACAAAGCTAATTTTTGAAATAAAATTTCAGGAAAAACCATGCATGCAAAAAATACTACAACAAGCTTAGTAGCATTATTAATAGTAAATAATAATAACATTATTAATAATTAGTAACAAAATAATTTCCATGCTCGCTGCCCTACTTTATTTGTAAATTAATATTGAACCTTTAACATGTGTTGAAGAAGAAGAAGAATATAAAAATCTGTTGAGGTTTTCAACAAAATTGGATGAAGAATGTATTTTGCAAGTCAGCCTCATAAGATCTTTCAACCACTATAATGCAATTGTTCGATCAGCTTTACATACACATCAAAACTAATTAAAGTGCGAGTTAACTTTGGGGTCATTAAAAGGAGAGCGCTCCCAGCATGATTTTTTCAATACTCAATGCTCGAACTCAAAGTATTTAGTTAAAGGATAGTGAGTTTTGTTCATTCAACCTAATCTCTATTGGTAGTTGCTCTTTATGTATCAGCAAAGTGAGATTGTGGATCAAAAAAATATTAGGTATAAATTTCCAGACATATTCCTTACCTCTTCAACTATAAATGAAATTAAAAGTTCAAGTAATTTATGCCTACCTTTATCCTTAATTTTATTTATTTTCTTTTTTGGTTTTTTTAATTAGTTCAACACTTTTCTTCTCTTTTCCGTGCTCCATCATGTACCATATCCAAATGCATGACAAATCTAGCTTTGCACACTCATCGATCAGATCTAAAATTTCTATCCTATTTAATTTATTTCACGTTTGTCTTTTTTTTTTTCATGTATAGTTATAAGTTGGATAAAACATAGAATCTGCTAACCAGTCACCTTCACAGTTCAACCTGCACACTCCTCGCCCAGATCTAAAAATTATTCTTTTCTAAAAACCTTGTTTCTTGTAATCCTTCAACAATTTAAAATGAAACAAATAATGAACATTACAACTTAAAAAAAAAAATTTCTTATTGCATTAGCAAAAAAAAAAAAAGAAAAAAAAAAGAAAAGAAAAGAAAAGCAATGTTTTTAAGAAATGGAATCTATTAGGCATTAAATTTAATTACATAGATTTTAATCCACCAAAATGTTTGTGTAATAACCTGACTGTAATCTTTTAATACTAGAAATAACAATTTAAGTTATTTGTTTATTTTCTTCTTCTTATTTAATTCTCTCCTTCAATTGTTTATGGAACTTTGCTCATCAAATTTCTGAAATAGTATAAGAGACATAGCTCCTTACTTTACCAAAACCTGGTGGTCAAGCCTACAAGTGTCTAAATTACTGAAACCTTTAAGCTACTAGAGGAAAAGGAAAAAAAAACAAAAGATTGATCTCATTTAAGCCTGTTATTTGACATACAACATGTGCAGAAGTTACCATCCAGAGTATGACCGGTAGAACAATTGTAATATTTCCCAAGACGTTCTTGAGAATCATGGAAAAGAGTAACAAAAGGATGTTCTACTAAAGAAACATTGGCAAATAAGCACAAGTATATGTTCTATCTCTGGAGAATACCTCGCAGTCTCGCAGATGCTAAACAGTGAGAGAGTACGTGCTGCCGTGCTGGTTAGCAGAGTACTGGAGACGGAGAGAGAGATATTTAGGGCGAAATAACGAAGAAGGCCCGTCGCCAAATCACGAAGAAGGCGTGAACAGAGAGTTAGTCCTTGCCGGTGAACCGAGAGATTTAGGGCGATCTTGAAGACATCTGAAGGCGTAATTTGTGAAGGTAAGACGGCGAGAGAGCCAGACTGCCAGAGAGGTGATTCATGAAGGTAAGACTGTGAAAGATTTAGGGCAAGTTGAACGTAAGACCGTTAGAGCCAGGAGTGATACGTCAAGGTAAAAAATGTAGGACAAGTTGAACAGTGAAGGTAGGGCGCGATTTGTGAAGGCGTGATTGCGTGAAGGTGAGATCGTGAGAGAAGCAGAGACTGATTTGTGACGGTGAAACGGTGAGAGACTTAGGGCAGTTTGAACTGTGGAGGTGAACAGTGGAGGTGACTGGTGAGAACCGTGAAGGTGGGGAGGGT
>JAJIYU010009935.1:0-16540 GCA_030144865.1 Tinospora cordifolia | reverse complement strand
TTTAATTATATTTTATAGTTAACTCATTATACATACAAAAATAATATTATTTTTGAAATTTTCTTATTACTTTGATTTATATAAATTTAACATTAGTAAAACTCAATGATGTCATCTTTCAAATTGAAATTCTTCTAATATGAAATAGATGATTTTATAGAAAGAAAAATAATTATTATTAATTTTTGAAAATAATAGATGATATTTATATAGAAAGAAGATTTGATATAACATAAATAATCATATTAATTTAAATAGTTACTTATAAGTTTATAATTTATATATAATAAAAATATTTTAAAAACTTATTTCATTTATTTTTAAAAACATTTATAATTAAAAAAGAAGAATAAGTAAGATTGGGTTGGGTCGATTTTGTTCGGGTTTTTAAGTATTCAACCCGCAACTCAATCCAAACCCTTCGAGTTAAGTATTCTAAAACCCAACCTAACCCAAATAATTAATACAACCCAACCCAAACCAACCTAAAATGTTTGGGTTGGGCGGGTTGGTCAAGTTAGTCGGGTTAATGAACACCCTATTGGGTAGTTGTATAAGAAAGTTGATTCATTTACGTTTTTATTATTATAAAATAAGCAGGGATTTAATTTTCTCGACAAAATCTCAAAAAAAAAAAAAAAAGTTAAGGTCTTCGTATAAACAAAAGAAGAGAGAGCGAAAATAAGTGCCACAGATCAAATCAAATGTTCATACTGCGCTCTCGAATAGCAGAACTTCCACTTGGTTTTATCAATGTTCAAACTGTCTTCTTCTTCGATGTACATTAGGTCAAGGTAATCAAAGAAAAAAATGGTGGAGAAGTTGAAATGCTTGGCCTTGGTGGGAGCTGGAGCTCTCCTTGGCTCTGTCTCTACAATCGCTCTGCTCAAGCTCCTTTCCAGGTCTCAATCACTCTTGTATCTATTAGAATTCGCTCATGTGTTTCTTTTCACTTTGATATTGACGTAATAGTTCTTCTCCATCATCTTCTTCGATTTTACGAATTTTTGTTGCTGCAGAAGAGGTGCAAAGCAATACATTAGCAAGGCTATTGATTCGAACAGTAAGTAACTTTCTCTTTTCTTTTGCCCAGTGGAAGTGCACTCGTGATTCTTTATTTTCAAAAAGGAATAAATTCTCCGAAAATAGAAAATTTAGAGCGCGAAACCTGTTTTCCCAACTAAAAGTTGTTAAACGATTCCAGATTCAACTCAGCCCAACGCATTATTTTGTGTTTCCGAATTTTTTTTAAGACACGGAGATTCGTGTCCGGATCAAAAACTGTAGGTGTCTAAGTTGTTTCAATTATTAGAGGCTAATTTAGTGAGGATCTAACATAAATGATGGAGAAATTGATAATACTTATACTGGTGCTTCATTAGTTCAGAAATTTTTCTAATTTCAGAAAAGCTTTGTAGAAAAATTGTGGTGGTTTTTATCTAATGCATGGTAGTCAGTGCCTTTTTCGCATAATTTCATTATTTAGTCATAACCTTTCAGTTGTTTGTCTTTGTTGTTCTTGTTTTAATCATCTATTTTATTCTTTGAAGGTTTTATTTTTGCTTCTTACGATATTTTATGGCAGTAAAAGGATGTATTCCTGGACTAAATAAAGATCGCTGCAACGTGCCTGGGAATCGTATGGTCCATTTGGATCTACTGAGGGATGAAATAGTCTCTGAACAACTTACCAGGTAGATGAATGTTATGTATTTGTATAATTTTAATGAATAAGCTTTATAAGAGGTGGCGTCACATGAGTTTGCATGGCTCATCTATCAGGTGTTTGTTATTTACTGTAGCAATTAGATTATATCGATAACAATGTGCATAAATTCTGAGTATACAAGAGACCAATCATTAAAATGTCACTCGAGAAAGTTCTTTTACAACAAAACTGCCAATTCCACCATTTCTAATTAGAGGTGAGTATAACCCTATCTTATGAAAAGGTGGAAACATTTCAGGCTTGAAGACAACATATGCTTTCGTAGAAGATTAATTACACGTTATTAGCTAGTGTGAATAGGAGTTTCAACTGTTTATTTTGAGTTGTCCAAGGCTCCACATTTTAGGTCAATTACAATATCTTTCACTACTAAAATTTATATATTCACTTTTTTTTCTTTTGTTTTGTATTTTACACGTATCTTCTTCTTTTTCTTTAGTTTTCTTTTTGCTGGCATTGGTCAGTGCCAGACCTCAGAAGCACATTATGTATTGAAAGCGCCATATGTTTTCTGTATGGAAGTTGAAGTAGAACCAATTGGAGACACTTTGATCCGTTCAGTTGTGATTCAACTACAAAACAGATTTTGTCAGTATATCTTCAGAGGTTGTTTTCCATGCAAAGGTGGTGTGAGGGTCTAGTTACTTGAGAACAACTTTAACTAATGCAAAATTTGCATGAGAATCTTGTGCCAGTTGACTTCTTGCTTTTTATTTTTTATTTTTATTTTTATTTTTAAAGTTTGGAGAAAACAACTGAAGAACACCAGGAGCTATGAAAGGAGCTTCACTAAAATATGCAGTTATTTGATGTAAAAATATGGCATTGAATTTTATTTATTTATTTATTTTTTACCTGGGCTGAGATGATGTAAATGACTGCTGCTTTCTATTAGAGCATGGAATTAATCCATTGATCTGTACACTGAGTACTTGTGATCTGTGAATAACGAGGTTTTGTATGGCATTTTGAAAATAAAGTAAGAGATAAAGCTTTCATGTCAAGAAATTAATCTTAGTTCATATTTAGGAGGTCAACCTAAGAAGTTATTTACTTATAGGAGAAGTATGAAGACGGTTACATGTGTTTTATACTTTCATAGAAAGCCTGTGATAGAAATACTTAAAGATATAATATGGAGGGTCTTAATAAAAAGAAGTTCCAAATATGTACATTAAAACTTTAAGGGATTTGTATCAATGTTACGTAATACCTTCATTCAGACAATAATAGGAGAAGCTAATGAGTTTTTAATTACAACAGGTTTTTTCTAATGATCTATTTTAATTCAATCCCTTATCCTTTTGTACAAATCATGACGAATTGACTAAAACTCTTGAAATGATATTTTATGGTTTGTGCTATTTGTTTATGAATTATGATGTAGTGCTGATTGAAGAAACTAAGTTGGGATAAAAAAAATGCTAAATAAGAGGTTTGGTGAGAGACCTTAGAATTTAGGACATTCCAAATTAGTAGGACAAAGACTAAATGCATTAAAGGTAATATGAATAGAGGTCAAAATGAGGAAATGCTAAAAGCTGAATGTCAAGATATACTAATAAGTGGAAAATAAGAGGGGTTGCACGCATATCAAAGTTGCACAGGGTATTTACTTTTGAGTATCACATGATCAACATGACATATGGATGTTAAAAATAAAAAATTTATAAGATTGCTATTAGGCTTAATATACTTCCGGCTGTAGTGAAATAACACTTCAGCAAACTAAACATGAGTGGGAAAGTAAATGCTAATATAGAGATGTGGTAATTTATTGAAAATTAAAATCAGAAATGCGTGTACAGGAGAAATGAAAAGATAGTCCTAGTTAGAGCCGAAACTTGAGATAATCGATTGAGTGATTTGGATACGATTTTATAATGAATGGTTATGATGGAGGCAAAGAAAGAACTCAAATAACTTAAACAGAGATAGTTAATAAAGATATGACTAATTGTAAAATTGTTGTTAAGTGCTCATCGAATGCTCAATGGAGCATGTTGACGAATTAGATTAATTTAGTCAACTTGTGCAATTAGGGAAAAAAAAAAGAAAAAGAAACACAAACTTTTTGAGTCCAATTGAATATATGTTACCCTATTTTTGTTTTAATTATGTAGCTAGGCTACTTCTTAGGAGTTTGGTCCAATGGTAAGGAGATGGGCATGAAGACTCGGACTAAGGCGGTGCCTCACGTTTGATTTTTGGTCACGACACCAAAAAGCTTGTTGTTTTATGGAGCTTCAAATTGAGGTGTCTAGGACCTCCTCATGGATTAGTTGGAGTGAGAAGGGGTGGGGCCTTCAATTTTGGATACCATATTCGTCAAAAAGAAAATTATGTAGCTTTTCTTTTATAGGATTGTTTTTTCTTTGTTAAAAATGGTAATACAATATGCCTTTGCTCTCAAATTAGGAGAGAGGTCTTGGGTAGCTTGCTTTCATTTACTATTCATTCAAATTTTGGCCACAAGATTTTGCGTGGGGTATTGTGTCTAGTTTAGTCAACCTATTCTTTGTTGGTACCTCCGCCAATTCTCTAAAGTCAAGACCCACAAATGATTCTGTTATGATTTTTCGGTAGTACCACCACATTCTCTTTCTAATTCGTTAATCAGGTTTAAACTCTTCAGCGTGCTTCAAAGCTTGCATTTGCTAGGTAGACCCCTGAAAAGAAAACTAAAAGAAAAAAGAAGAGAAATTGGACCATGTTTCCGAAGAGAGGCTTACTTCTCTTTGGATAGTAGTCTTCTACTTCTAATCGACTGCTCTATGATAGGCTTCCCTGTTTCCTGGGTTCTGCTCGCTAGTCTATGCACCAATCCAGCTAGTCATAATTGAAAAAAAGATGTTTCTTATTTCAAACTTGTCGTCATAAAGGCAATCCATTGGAAGAACAAAAATGGAAATAGATTGCCCTTTTTGCAGCATATTGGGTGGTATGGCATGAAAGAAACAGTAAAATATTCAGAGGATTTGCAAAATCTGAGATTCAGCTGTGGGAGGAAGGGAAACTTTCAGTTGGTCTATGGATGTTCACCTCATCTTTGGCCAGAGGATTCTTGTTTTCTGGCTGGATGTGTTTAATTGGAATACATGTATGAGTGTAAATGTAGGTTAGCAGAATAGTATCAGATGTTGTAGCTGGTTTTGGCCCATATACAATTACTTCTTGTGGTTGGGGAAACTCTTCCAGTTTACTGATAGCAATATAGTACAATTTGTTTCCTCTAAAACACCTTTGTAAGAAAATGGTTAAATTTTTAAAGCATATGATTTGTGTTAATAAAACCCAGTTCTGTGAGACAAATGGTTGGGAATTTGTTTTGCACTTGGGGAGAATTCTATTTGTGTTACTGAATGATATGGAGATTAAGTGTTTTTTTTCATTCTAGTCAACTGGTTCTTATCTTGTTCTTATTGAACTGCTTAAATGCTTTACAATTGACAAAAAATGAATTAAAATAGGATTAAAGGTGATCTTCTGTTTAAATGGCACATTTATTCGTTATCTTCAGAAGCTTACCTTTTTTCTTGTTATTATTAGAAATATCCAATTCTTTGGCCAAGAGCCCCAACGGAAAGTGACCCAGTCCTTTGTTGTAGTCATTGGTCTTGGAGGAGTTGGGAGCCATGCTGCTTCTATGCTTTTGAGATCAGGGGTCGGCAGGCTCCTTCTTGTGGATTTTGATCAGGTATTTCTGCTTCTAAAATGTGAAACTATTTTATGACTGTACCACAGTTAGTTCTTTCATAAAATGAAATCTTTCCAGAACTTGTAGCATAATGTCTCTAATTTAGTTTTCCTTAATTGACAGTTATGGTTGTTGTCCAGTTAGAATGGATTTAGTGTTTTACAGTTCCATATCCAAGCTAGCGGCTGATTTGCATGCTCTAACCATTGATCAATTGATCTTAAGAAGTATCTATGTGGAAAGGTAGATACAGATGTAAAGAGGCTTCATTGGACTGTTTTTCTTTTGAAATCATTTCCTTAAAAGGCATGTTTCTCTAAACAGAGAATTGATTATTATGTTACAAATAATAATTTTATTCTGATCTTCTGCCAACAAGCTGTATGGTGCTTGTTGGCACACTTTTGTTTCTCCTAGTCTTACTGCTGCTTGGTTGTCTGGAACCAAGATCACATGATCTTTTATTTTTCGAAGTCGCACTTCATTTTGAAATTTACTTTTAAGCCACAGAATGAAAGGTTACTCTCAAGTTCTTGATATGTGTTAATATTTCTTTAAATTTCTTGGGTTGCTTGCATATGCAAGTTGAATTGCTCTGTCCTACTGTAGTGACGTAGTCAAAGGAGACATTATATCTATAGTTTGCAGTAGTTTGCGTTGAATTGCTTCAGACTTTCTTGTTATCTTATTAAAGCTTATTACCACCAATTACTGAATATTTAGGATTCTTATTCTTCTTTTCATACTTTAATATGCAAAGGCATTGGATTTTTATTTGAGAAAGTATACTTTAATATTTGTAAATACTGACTATATCTATTGACTTATTACTTGAGAAGGTATCACTATCATCATTAAATCGACATGCTGTGGCAACGAGGGATGATGTTGGCATACCAAAAGCTGTGTGCCTTAAGAAGCACTTCTCATCCATCTTTCCTGAGTGCCAAATCGATGCAAAAGTGCTACTGTATGATACTTCATCTGAGGAAGAAATTCTTTCTGGCCAACCTGATTTTGTTCTGGACTGCATAGATAACATTGACACAAAGGTAGTCTTCTTGTGCTTTCATTTGATTTTTTGGGCGTCAAATATTATTTGTGTAGTGGATCCATAATTCTTGAGAACTTTTTTTTTTTTTTTTGTCTTATTTGTAGTATCTGAAGTTAGTGTGTTCTGTAATCTGTATTTTTGTGTGAAGGGCAAACACAAAATCTACTGTTTGATATTAATAAATAGATGTAGACCTCCGTTGCTCCATCTACCTAAGTTACATTGTTTATGAAAGATTTCTATATGCATTGTTTGATAATCATGCAGTTATCCTGCCCAGTTATGCCTTATTGTTGTTTATAATGATTCCTATGTGCATGGCAAGGTATAAGTCTATATGTGTGCAGAAGCTGTCTCAAAACCATAATTATTGTGAACAAGCATTCCTTCTCTTTTTTCCTATGTTGAATTTTGGTAACCTCAGTCATTTCCTTAAAATTTCATTTGGGATTGCCTACTTTGTAATGAATCTTTCAATGATGAATGTTTGTAAAGAGAAAGTCTTGTTCATCCATTGCAAGTGCTGATTATAAAGGCTATTTTTGTGGCTCACACCTTGACCATGTACGCTTGGCCCAAACTATTAGAGTATTATCACCTCTTTCTTGGAAATGCTTTCCTATGTTCAACCACTCATTTAGAAGAGCTAGGCCTTCCTTTTCTGTCATGTCATTGTACCTGAGGCCATCGTTTGAACGAATTGATGATTTGTATTGCTTTTTGATATCTACCATGCTTACACATGGACCATTGAGAACAATATGTGAAACTAATAAGAATTACATAGCATGCCGTTAAGGATGTTCATACTTTCATTTTTAAAGTTTTAATTAGCTATTTTCTACAGGTAGCTCTTCTTGCTGCTTGTGTTCGTAGGGGTTTGAAGGTTCTCTCAGCAACAGGTGCCGGTGCTAGAGCTGATCCAACGCGAATTCGTGTTGCAGATTTGAGAGAATCAATAAATGACCCTCTATCTCGATCTGTAATTCTTTTTGTCCTGATCTTTTATGGAACTTGGAATGCATAAAATTCTCCATGTTGTGATGAAGATATTTAAATTGAACTAATTGAAGAGAATATATCTCAATGGAAAATTGATGTGGTTTACTATATTAACTACTAAGCACTAGCTTATTCAGAAACCTTCCTTTTCCGATAAAAAAATTATGTTCTTTTTCTTCAAAAGCAGCTTATTTATGCTGTCATTCCTATTGTAGAATTTCCTTTTTCATTTATAATTAATTAAAATTGATCCTAAATTCCCGCTCACTAAAAACATGATGCAATCTAACTATGCTCCTTTCTTACAGAAGTATGCTGTAAGATTGAAGTATTCACTGTATTCATGAACCTTTTATTTGGACTCCTTGCAAAGAATTCTTGTTCATTCTTTTGGCCAATAGCGATAAGTAGGACCTCATGCGTGCAATTATTTAATAATCAGTGGAAGTCTCATATTTTCCTTTATAATTGTTCCCTTTTCGTCTTCCATCCAAATAGTTATGTTGAAAAAACTGGCAACTGGCAACTTTTATTGTAAGAACATGTTATAACCACCTTTATTCATGCCAACTGTTGTCACTCAAAGCAATGTGCAAGGAAATGTGGCTATCATTGTGAATTAAATTTTATGGACTTTTGGCTTTAACATTTTTTGTGAATCAAACGGGAGATAATTAGTCAACATTATTTTATGATATCATGGAAGTAACAAGACCCAAGAAACTATTAGCTAATGAAGTTTTCATCACAATTGTCTTTTTTGTTTTTTGGCTGAGTATCAATAACTGCCTATTGTTGCACTATTTATATTGGACTGAGGATCCAAATGTAATATTTGCTATATTATAAGTAACATAGCATTTCAATTTCTTACATTAAATATTTTTCCTTACAGAATTCTTGGAATGCAGGTGAGGCACCGTTTAAGAAAAGATCATGGAATTGAAGGTGGCATACCTGTTGTTTTTTCGTTAGAGAAACCCAAAGTGAAGCTGCTTCCATTTAAGGGTTCTACTGGAGAAGAAGAAAATCCTTCAGATTATCAGGTGATTTTTTTTACAAAGTATTAATTGATTTCTATTTGTCATAAATATCAGGAAGATGGTTGAGTGGTTGAACTCTAGGGGTCCGAAAAGTGAAAAGTCTTGAGTTCAACTCTTAGAACTAGGTCCTAGTGAATTTTACATTTACCAGCAGACGATTGGCAATGCCCTAAGTGTGAATATCGGTATATGGAAGCGTGAGCTGTTCCATGCCTGACACCACCCTTGGTCTTCCTAAAAAAAGTTGCATATTTATCATAAAGTATACCATAAATATTTTCTAACGTTTGTACCTTATAGATTTCACTTGAACTAATCAAGGAATATTTGAAGGGTTGAAATTGTGTGCAATCCTAGTTATATAGGAAAATTATAAAATACTGATCAATTCATAGTCAGAACCATTTAGTTGGAAAGGAACTTTCTTTTTTGTTGAGTTACCATTCTTTTTTATATTTTATCCATGGTTCCATTGGAACTCTAATGTAGTCAAGAATTAAGATACTTCTTACAATGATCACTAACATGTTAGGTTTGGTCAATTTATAATTTTAAAATATCTTGGGTGTAATTTTTTCTTTGTTTTAAGCATAGTAGAGTTGCTTGAATTAGGTAGTTGACGTCTGATGAAATGGTTGGATCAGTTTAAAAAGTTTGTGGTCTGTTGAAAAGGCTTACAGTTGAATTTTTTTTTTTTTAAACTTTATGTACCCCTACAAAATCAATCCCGTGCAACGGTGAATGAAGGGCATATCAGCTGGAAGAACTAACTTGAAGCACGGGTGTAGATTCGGTGGATTGTTAGTGAATTCACCCAATCAGGGTTTGATGTTCATGAATGTACAATCTGATTGAATTTTTATTGAAATAAATTTGTGAAACTTGGAGTTGGGTGCAAGGAACTTGAAAAAAAACTGATATTGATAGCCAAACTCCAAAGAGTCTCACTCTGAATTTCTCCAGACGCTATGACACCTGGATCCCTCCAAACAAATCTCAGGCGGGTCCTTTCACTTTGGTGACCAAACAAATATACCCATATTACCAGTTTACCACTTTCTAATTACTGCTGGCAAGCACACGTTCCATCCAAGGTTCAAATATTTGGGTGGACCCTGAAATATTGTAGACTCAATACCTTAGAAATGTTGCAGAGAAGAGCTCCTAATTTGTACTTGTTTCCTCATTTTTGTGTCCTCTGTAAGCAAGATGGTGACTATGTTTCTCGCATATTCTTTCCATTTGCTTTTTGCTTTATTTGGGAATGCTGGCATGATTTCTTAGTGAGTAGATTTTTCATCTTCCAACAGGTGAAGGAAGGGATTTCCTTATGCCACATCCCCTCCCTATCTAAAGACAAATTTTGTTAGAAAATTTTGCATTCTTAGCTACTCTATACTCTATGGTCAACCTAGTTAGAAAAAAATGGTAGAGTTTTTCATAACTTTGAAAAATATGCTGCTCAATTGTGGGAGACTATGGATTGCAGTTCTTCCAAAACTGCTAGGACATCTTTAGCAATGATTTGTTCGATGTGATGGAAGAAGTCTTCTTTCATGGGATCATCAACAGGAGAACTAAAGTCAATCCAACTTAGCTGGACATTATGTCACTCTTTCAGGTTCAGTCTCCTTCATCCCAACGGCCACAACCAGTATCTCTAAACTTCTTATATTCACTACTGAGACCTATACAAGTCTCATACCAAAGACGGTGAATGCTGTTACAGTAGCAAAATTTTCAGCCAATAAGTATGTAGACCAGCTTGTATAAGATAATTGTCGAAGTTTAGGTTGACAGATTCAATGGTGATGGAGACCTGGTTGGCATTTACCAAAAGAGGAAACATCACTGATGCTATTCTTAATGTGAATGAGGCAGTTGAAGATTGTCATACATTCAGGGAATGGGGTCCCTCTTTAAGTTGGACTTTGCAAAAATGTATGATTTCATCAGCTTGTGCTTCTTAGATTTGAGAGAAAATGATTTGGTCCTTGATGGGGGAGATGGATTCGTTGTTGTTTATCTTCATTCTTCAGCTTCCTACTCCATTTTTGGAAGACCTGAAGGTAAACAGGTTGTCATGGACTAAGCCTAAGGAACCCCCTTTCTCCATTTCTCTCTCTTGGTGACTAATTTCCTTCACTGTCTAATCAACCAAGCAAAGGAGGCACGTGTTCTTAGAAGTCTGGATGTTGGGACCAATCGTATCAACTCTTAAATATATAATTTTCCAATGAAATTCTACTTCAACAATGACCGTGACAAGCTGGATGCTGAAATGAAGGTTCTTAAGAGCTTTTGCTTCATGTCTGGTCTTAATGTGAACCTCCATAAATGCCAGTGGACTGGCATTAATATCCCAGTTGCTGAGGTTACGTATATTGCTCATTGTGATGGTGTTTTTCTTGGAACATGGCCTCTTAGCTGTCTTGGCATACCACTTAGAGGTAGCCCAACCTCTATTGCTTTCTGGTATCCTATAATCATCATTGTTTGCAGCCATATTGAAGGATGGGGGAAAAGTTACTTGTCCCAATGGGAATGGTTATTCTGCTCAAGTTAGTTGTCAATGCCATCCCAACATATGTTATGTTTGTATTTTGAATGCGCCTAGGTGAGATCCTTCTTATGGAAAAATGAGGATGCAACAAAGGAATATAGCATTAGTTGGCAAATGACTTTGGAGGTTCTTGCATGGAAAAGGCTTAGGTTGGTACATATCTAGAGGTCCAACACGTTCATTTTAAAATTTTGTGATAAGGGGATATCTATATATATATCCTTTTTTTTTTCTTCTCTTCAGACATTTATCGTTCATTTTGTTGTACCAGTTACATGACTTTTACCTATTTTGTCATTATCTTCTTTCGATCAGAGAATTATATGGTAATTTTCTACAACCTACATTATCTCGGACATGTGTCCCTTACCCATGTTGCATCATAGAGTATCAAATAAAGGTAAGTTGGTAAAGTGAAGAGTCTGTGCAGCATAATTGGGGACTTTGGAGGCATAATGTTTGATCATTTTGTGTGATGGAAGTTGCGTGTGGACATGGAAAAATTCTCTTTACTTTTTTTTTTCCCGGTTTTGTTGCTTGAACATCTCTATGTTCTCACCTTTTCTCTATTGTCAATATCGTTGCTATATTTATTTTTTTATTTTTTTATTTTTTTATTTTAAATTTAATTGAAGTGTAGGCCATATTCCATAGATTTCTATCTCATACTGCATATGGTAATTTGCTTGAGAGCACTGGCACTTCTCCTCAACTTCAATTATTGGTTAGTCTTTTGTGTTTTAACATGTGAATATTGATACCAGATTGTACCAGGATTCCGAGTTCGTATCATACCTGTTTTGGGAACAATCCCTGCAATTTTTGGACAGGTAATGGCATCATATGTTGTGACACAGCTTGCTGGTCTCGATGTTCCAATGGAACCGGTGGTGAATTTGGATTTGGACCATTATCGAACTTTACACCAACGGCTTGTAGAACATGAGGAGATTGTTTATGGCACTTCCTCACAAGTTCAGGTTTGGGTGCTTGTTACTATTATTGTCAATGTTGGCATGTTCTGGGCATAATCTATTTGAGCTTATGAGTCTTTTCAGATTCCTCTCCCTCCCAAATACTCCACATGTTTGAGGAAAAGTCAGACAGCTTCAGTTCCATAGTTCTTCTTGACTGATATCAGGAAGCTTTAGCAAATTAGAGTCATTAAGATAGAACTGAAGACCAACGGACACTGAGAATGAAGATCATAGATTTTTACTTTGAAGCACTATCCTATGTAGGGTGTTGGGATATGAATACTCCCTTTGATGCATTTATTTTTCTCCTTCGGTCATAGTGTTTATTTTTCACTGTTGCGATTTTTAATGTACACTGCAGGTAGATATTGAAGAAGTGATGTATGTTGTCAAAGAATTGTGGCATGGGAGAAGTGCAAGAGAACAGTCTGCTAAAGATGTGGGACGTGGAATGTGGCGATCTGTCAATGAGTTAATGCTTGTGAGGTGAGGTTACTTTTAATTTATTAGTGGCGTTACTTGATAGCGCATGGATCTACCCATGGTTTAGCATTTGGTTTTTTCAAAATTGGGCTTTTCAGTGCATTGAGTCATTACTTTCTAATTTGATTATTGATTTTGTGGAAGTCTAATTGCTTGATTTGACTCTATTCATTTTAGCTCACATCTTTAAAATCTAGCACACTTTTCTCATACATAACTTTGAATCGCTCATAATTTTTTCTTATATCAACTAATCTGCTTTCCCCTACAGTTGTTTCATTTTGATTACAGTGTTCTTTAAATGTTTGTTTTTCATTACTTATTTATTTGCTGGACCAGGCATGTTTTCCATTATATATTTTAGACTGTAATAGAGTGACAAAAATGCAGCATCACACAAATTGAGAATTTTTCACAGTTGATAAGTGGTCATCTATAGCATTTAAATGATTCTGTCATAGCAATTTAGTTTGTAGATTTATGAGCAATAATGCATTCCACACGAATTATTGGGCGGCCCTAATGTTTAGCACCGCTGGATTTGATGAGTTTCATATCAAGTATTTAGAAGTAGTTGTGATCATAATGCTATGATGCCCTTACTCTGTTCTTTGCATCCAATGGTTTTCCAGGTGGGACCGGACAAAGCCAGCATCTTTGTCAAACTTAATTCTTCTAAAATTTAAAGAGGTACTTTTGGAGTCTCTATATTCATTCAAGACTTGCCATTCACACATGATTATTTTATTTTCTGCAATATTCAATCATTTCATTGCTAATTACACAATTGACTATATTTGGAAGACATGCATAGGAAAAGAACAATTTTCCTTTTTTTTTTTTTTTTTTTTTTTTTGGGTTTAGTGGGTGAGGGCGGATGTTTTCAGGACGTTAATAGTTAATAGTATCTCTAAATAGCTCAATTTGTAAGTCTTGTTAGATGCAAATCTTCACAGGTTAACTAAAAAGAGACCCCCAAAAAAATGTGAAGTCCTTAACTACCTCCTAAAATAAAAAAATCTGCATATGACTTTGATGTCGATTACATAATCTGGTATCAATTATTATCAGTACTGAATTTTTTTTATTTTTTATTTTTATTTATTTTTTGCTCCGTATCATCTGGAATTCATTGATAGAATTTAATGCAGACTCTGGTTTTTATAACGTGCATAATTTTCTTAGGCTATGTCATTGACACTGTTTGACAATTGAAGAGTGCTTTTCCTAGTTCATGCTTGTTATTGCATCTTTTGCACCTATATATCATCTTCGTTTCTGAGATTTTCGTCTAAAACATCCTTTTCTCTCACTTCTATCATTTTTGCTTCGTGAAATTAGGCAGACGAACATGAATCAAGGACGCTTGATGAAATAAAGGAAAACGAACCAGAATTTTTCAGTAGGGTTACATCAATTTTGGAGCGGACTAAGATCGATTTTGGTTTATAGGGTTCTTGGATTTCCATTCCGGCAGACATATCAAAAGGAGTATGCCTGCACATATCCCGCGAAGATTAGGTTTAAATGGGGCTCAAAGGTTGAGAGATCAGTCCCTATTTGGCACCTAATGCTTGTGTATTATTTATGTGGTGAGGCGTCCTGATCTTAAGCTGGGCTGCTGCGTGAGCTTCTCAGCTGAGGGCTAAAATTTTGTTCAACAGTTAGGCATTTAGGGGAAAGATTTAGTTTCAGTTTTACGGTTTCCCTCTTTCTATGAGCGTTTCTGTTCTTAAATCTGTTTCTTACAAGAACTTTATTAACTTGCTAAAGCAAATTGTCCCTGCTTATGAATTAATTTAAGATATTCGTAAGCTTTAAATACTAAATATGCCCTGGATTATATATACTAGTTTAGCGAGCTTTTGACGTAATTGCCCCAAATTTTAGATAAAATTATACAAATGCCCTTGATTTTAAAATATTGACCCTTTTGTCATAGTTTTGTACTATAAGGTTCCACGTAATTTGGTCACGTAAGTAACTTGTCCATGTAATTTTATCATGTAAGCAATTCGTCCACGTAATTTGGCCACGTAAACAAGCTGTCCATGCCATGAAAATGTTTTCACAGAAGGCGCTTTCATTCTTGAACTTGATTTGAAACATTTGGATTTTTGCTTCATTCCTTTTTGCAGTCTCAAGCTCTTGTTCATATTCAAGACAAAAAATTTGGGTTTTTGCTTCATTCTTCTTTGCAATCTCAAGCTCTTGTTCATATTCAAGAATAAGCTTCCCCTTTTTCATTAGTGCATCAGCAAGATTGCATCCAGCAAGGTCAAGACGAAGTATGGTGTGGGGGATTACATTACTATGTATCTAACTTCACCAAATTTTTTTTTTCATTTTTTGGTGAAGGTGCCTTTACCAGAAAATTGTTTTTTTTCTTTGGTGAAGGCATCTTCGCTGAAGACGTCTTCACCAAAGTTTTTTTTTTTTTTTAGTGAAGACACCTTCACCAAAAAATAATAAATTTATTTTTCTGTAATTTTGGTACATCTTGAATTTTGCTCAGAAACTAAAAATTAATTTTTTTTAAATTTTTGGTGAATGGCATCTTCAAGCCTTCATTGAAAAATTTTTCTCTATAATTTTGATGTGTCTTGAATTTTGTTTGAAAACTTAAAATCATTTTTTTTAATTTAAAAAAATTTAATATGACTTTGTAATAAAAGATAATTTTTTGTAATTTATGATTTCTTTTGTAAAGACTACTTTAATTAAAAAAATTAAGTTAGATAAATTTATTATTTATTAAATACATTTTTGTAAAGAGAATAATAAAAACCTTTCAGACATTTTTTTAAGGATTTTTAGTGAAACATTGTAAAAATATAAAGACTAATTTATTAATTTTTTTTTACAAAAACTAATTTGATAAAAAAATTATAAAGTGAAGACTTTTTTATTTTACGATGAATTTATATATGTCCCTTAAAAATTTTAAGTAAAGACGAATTTATACACGTCATCAATGAAGACGCATTCTCCAACAAATTTTTTTGCGTTAAAATTTTTATTTTATTACGTTGTAGATATCAATTTGAAAAAATACTATTATAGTTTTCAAAATATTGTATTATAAATTTATTTTTAGTGAAATAATTTTGTTAAAAAATTAATAATTTTATTTTTAAAATTTTATTTTAATAAATAATTTCTAGTATTTTACTTATTTAAAATAATATTTTTATATAAATAACAAAGATTTTATTACGTTTTAGATATCAATTTAAAAAAAAATACTATTATAGTTTTGCAAATATTGTCTTATAAATTTATTTTCTGTGAAATAATTTTGTTGAACAATTAATAATTTTGTTTTTAAAAATTATATTGATAAATTACTTCTACTATTGTAATTATTTAAAATATTATTTTTATATAAATAACAAAGCTTTTATTAATTTATTAATAAAAAAACTTATTTTATTAATTTGATCTTCTAATTAATTAAATTATTAAATTATTTTATTTTATTTACTAAATTATTTTGTTGAATAATTTGAATGAAAGATGTGTAAAAATGAAGAAAATAGCATGAGCACGACTGTAACAATTGAGTGTCAGAATATGTAATTACAACGATAAAGCAATGGCAGACTAGAAGCAAGTTATTTACCGTTCTGCCATGGAAAATATATATAACGTATTTGCTTGTTTACATTCATTAGTACATTCATGCTTTTTGATCTCCTTCTTCCAGATGAGAGCCGTGGAAGCCACACTTTCAACGGATTATCAAGAATTTCCTCAGGGTTTTCCCCTTATTCTCTTTGTAACTAATTTCTTATAGCATCATCTAAACTAACTAAATTATAATGTCTAATTAATTGTTCTATATATAGTCTCTTAATTTGCTCTTTATTTCATACTTTTCATGCCTTCCTTAACGTCTCATCTTGTTGTTGATAAGGGGGAACGGGGAAAGATACCAAGCATTATTGAGTCAATTTGAGTGCTTACAATGGGAGTACTTATATATATATATA
>JAJIYU010009934.1:0-16581 GCA_030144865.1 Tinospora cordifolia | reverse complement strand
AAATTTAGTCATTTTAAATAATAATTTCTATTTTTTTAACGTAATGTAAATTATATTTTAACAAAATTAGTTATATTATTTTATAATAAATATATATAAATAATAAATGCAAATTTAATGGTTGTTGGTATTGCGAAACAATCACGTATAAATAATTAATGCATAACATTTACTAATTACCAAGATTACATTTTAAACTTGAAGATCTGTGATACAATTAAAACAAAGTACTAATTTCTATCTTCGTCATCGCCAAATTGTGTCCAAATATGTTCCACTAAGTCTGAGCGAAGACGGTGATGCACTTCTCGATCACGCAATTTAGCATTTCTTTGAAGGTACTGTTCAAAATTTGTGTCGCTCCCATTATTAACAAGTGTTGGTGCTTCCCTTGCATCATTGCTCTAATTTGTGATTGTATGTCCTTCATCTTCCACAATCATATTGTGCAATATTATACACACGTACATTATATCTTTTAAGTTTGCCCTTGATGCAAATCGGGCAGGACCCCGTACAATGGCCCAACGAGATTGAAGCACACTAAATGCCCGCTCAACATCCTTTCTTGCAGCCTCTTGCATTTGCTTGAACTTGATCCGTTTTGGATCTTCAGGATATGAAAAACTTTTAACAATTTTTGCCCACTCTGGATATATAGCATCAGTAAGACAATATCCTTTTGTATAATTGGTCTCGTTGATAGGTAATTGCACATCTGGAGCGTATCTTTGCAAAAACTCATTAAACAAAGAACTTTGATTGAGTACATTTATATCATTGTTAGACCCCGTAGCTCCAAAGAATGCATGCCATATCCACAAGTCTGCGGAAGCCACTGCCTCTAGAATGATTATCGGAACCCCTTGATCACCTCGAGTAAATTGACCTTTCCAAGCAACTGGGCAATTCCTTCAAGGCTAATGCATGCAATCTATGCTTCCAAGCATACCTAGGAAGCCATGACATTCCGCATGCAATTGCAGTAGACGTTGAACGTCATGAACATTTGGTCTTCTAAGATATATATGACCAAAGATATCAATAATACCTCGACAGAACTTGAATAAACACTCAAGTGCAGTGCTTTCACCAATTTTTATGTACTCATCAAAATGGTCTGCCGGTGCCCCATAAGCTAATTGTTGTATAGCAGCAATGCACTTCTGAAGTGGGGTAATGCCTCGTCTACCGACTGCATCGTACCTTAATTGAAAGTATTCTGAATGATTTTCAAGGGCATGTATAATACGCAAGAACAATGCCTTGTTCATTCGAAATCTTCGATGAAACATATCTGCAAAATAAAGTGCTTCATCAGCAAAATAATCTTTAAAAAGATGGTCATGTGCTACTTCTCGCTTAGGACGAAAATTTCTCTATGATCATGGACGGTTGTGCACCGCTTCATTCTCAAGTTCTCTCTGCCACTCCCGTAGGAACAAACATATTTCCTCATTTTCACTATCATCCAAATGCTCATCCATTATAAATTGTCTGAATTTTTTTAACTCGGTAGAATCCATAAGTGATTGTATCTCTTATTGCATCAACTTAATTGATAGAGAAGTATACCTACAACTATCATCAATTTATAGAAAATCTCATTTCTAACAGCTAGTTTCTAACGGCTAGTTTCCAACGGCTAGTTTATAGAGTATGTATAATAAAAAAATAAAAAAATTATTTAATGGCTATATTACAAATTATAGCTGTTACAAACAATAACTAACCGTTATATTATAAAAAAAAAATTCATTGCCCAAACAGTCAAAAAATGTCAAAAAATGGTCAAAAAAGGGTCCAAAAATAGTCAAAAAACGTTTAAAAAATGATAAAATTTGATTTTTAATGGTTATTTAAAAAAAGTTGAATAAATTTTTTTTAAAAAAAAAAACCTTTGCGCTGCGGCGCATTTATTGCGCCGCAGCACAATTAAAAAATTTTTTTCTTTTTAAAATGTACGGGCCCTAAGTGCTCGGTTTGAACCGAGTGCTCGAGGCAAAAATGTTTCATCAAACACCCAGCAACAGACATCTAACGAGGCACTGGTGCATTGAGCGCCAGCATTAGAGGTGCAAGGCACTCCATGCACCAGCGTTGGCAAACATGCCTTCACCATCCAACCTGTCACCTCGATCCATAAAATCTGTTAATGTATCAATCAAGCTGTACCTTTTGCATAGACCCAGCTATACTAGAACCTCTAATCTCTTTCTTCTCTCTCTCTTGCCACAATTTCCTCCTTTAGGAATTCCAATGTCCTTGTGACTAAAAAGAAATTGCAAATTTTCCAAGTTGTGGAGATTCAGATCCCCGTGAAAAGAGGACTTGAATAAAAATACTCTCATTGACCAATGGATTAAGATAAACAGGAATATTATTCCCATGTAGGTAGCATAAATTCGAAAAATGGAATTTTTAATTGTGATGCTCCTTTCAGTCTAGAAGTTCATGACAATTACTTTATGTTAGGAATTTCAAGCATTCCGAGTATTAAGAAAACCACATGGATCGAATTAAAATATTATACAAACAAAATAGTTTTTTTTAAAAAATAAAATCCGATTTCTAATTAATTCAACATAAACATTAAAACCCTTTTCTTAAGACTAAAACACCATAAATTAATCAAACTTAATCTTACATACTCTCAGTAAAAATAAATCTAGCCAAGCATAATTCTAAAATAGCTAATTAAATCATTCATAATCTAAATAATAATAAATAAATCAAATAATTAGTCTAGAATTTCAGATTTAACACAAAATAAAATAATAAAACAAGTAAGTTAACAACTCAATTTATTAAAACTAATAATCTAAAATGTTAAACAGGAAATTAAAAGCAATAAATAATTTAAACAGTAAATTCAGATTTACACAAATAGAAATTAAACAACCCAATAATCAATCTAAACCTAAAATAAACAAGTAATATTCTCAAAATTTTAATATAAAAATCTAAAATTAAAATTGTAATATTCTAAGAACAATTAACATCCACTAATTATAATGCAAAATAAAATAGAAAATTGCAATCTAAAACTAAATTGAAATATCTAAACAATAAGAAAAGAAATAACAAATAAATAAAATTAAAAGAAGATAAAAAGAAGATATAAAGATTAGAGAATAGTAAAGAAGAGATTGATGTTGCAACTATGATTTTCAAGTTATATTCCTTTTCTTCTTCAATACAATTTCTCTGCTTATCTCTTCTCTTTCCCCTGGCCTGCTTTTTTTTTTCTCCTTTTCTTTGTTCTATCTTCCTTTGTTGCTGCTCTTATCTCATTTTCATTTTATAACACTTAAACTTTTCTAATCTTTTACTTATAATAAGATTCTGACTTTATATAATACCCCAAAAATTTCACAGAGTTTTGATAAATATAAATAAAAATAATTCAAGTACAATAAACCTTAGAAAACCTATGAAATCATGATTTATGAGATGTTTGTTCAATGTACAAAAGAATCGATGAATCAGAGCGGAAATTGAAATTTTGCACAACAACCTACCATTGGTTACTGGGGTAATGCGAACTAAATGCAGAAAACCCAGAAAATAGCAACGTTCTGGTTACTGCAATAATACTTGTGATTACAGCGGTAATGCAAGTAAAACCTGAAGAGTTTAGGGTTTTGTTTACCATGATAATACTTCAAGTTATCGTGGTAATACATAATATATATATATATATATATATATATATATATATATATATATATATAATTAGTGTGCCAAAAAATTCTAATCATTATTGTAACCCTACAGTCGTGCACCTACCTCCAAGAACTGATACTAGCCGCCAATAACCAAACTTTTCTCCCTTCCCTACCCATGCTAGACTGATTTTCATCCAATCAAACTTTTCTTGACAGTCTCACAAGCACTGTAAGAGGAAGAAATACATAGTTTGTAGATACATATTTTTTTTTGTCATTATTTCGCAATGCATCAGATTTTACACACTCTTTCACCTATAACAGAAGCCTAAAATAGTTTGAAAGGTTCTAGCAAGGAGAACAAAGGGGGAAAGACCAAAAACAACAAGGTATAATGTTTTCCATTCATGTATGTGTGTGTTTTGAGCTTAATGTTAGTGTGTTGGAGTGCTAAACACTAAAGGTAACGACAGACCGAGATGTGTACACACAAGAGCAACATTTTGGAAAATCGTGTGACTACCGCAGTAGTGCACTATGCACACATAGACCCCTTTAGTTACCATTGTAACGGACCGCAATGACACACACTAAACACACACGAACCCCTCTGGTTACCTCGGTAATGTGTGAGAAAACAAATTTGTGTTTTGGTTACTGCGATAACATTGCGTAAACCCAATTTTTCATCTTGTTTGCACACACACAGATCACCATGGTAATGCCATTCACTACTGCGGTAATAAGAGGAAAACGATGAATAATGTCATCCGTTACCATTGCGTACACCTTAGGATATCTATGTTAGGGAATCATTAAATTATGATTTAAGATACATTAAGAATGCTTCAAATTCATGTAATGTTGGTTTTAAATCTCATAGATTGAAGGGCAAGGCAAATATAGTGAGGAGCAAAGGCCCAAGGGAACGAGAGATAAAGGTGGAGATGAGAGTACCTTGCTTCCTAGTCTTATTTTGGTGTCAAATATTGAACATGATTGTTAATTGTTTAATTTGAATATCTAGAAGCATGCTAGGGTGTATTCAATTATTAATTCAATTTCGGGATATCTTTTGTTGTGTATGAATGACATATAATATAACATGTTTAATGTATTCACGCTTGTTGTTTACTCGCTTTCCTTATATGAGATTATATGTGTAGTTGAAGTAAGATAACTTAAGATTCAAACCATGTACCAGTGCAGTAATCCATGGGGGATCACTGTAGGTGTTTTCGCCGATGGAATGATGGGTTAGCCCCTAATTCTCAATGATAGAATGATGACTGTGACCCTAGTTCTCTGGTGATAGAGCAATGAGTGTGACCTTAGTTCCAGGGTTGGGTAATAAGTGTGCCCTATTAGCTCTTAAAAATTTGACATATAGTGCATTTTCCTCATTTTCTTGATATAATGATGATAAGAGAACACTAAGATAAAACCTTTCGGTCAAATTTAACAACTGAAAAGTAATTGAATGTTTGAAATGCCTAATGTATGTCAAGTATTTGAATGTTTGATATTTTGACTTGAATAATATTATGGATGTTTTGTATATGATCCACTAAGCTCTTAAGCACACCCCACCTTTCCATTTCAAATAATCCTTAAGACGACCTGAGTTGACAATGCTATTTGACTGCAGGATCTAGCTGCTACCTCAAGGTTGAGGTTGTTAGTCAATTTCTTTTTTCTTATTGAACTACATTGGTTTAAATTGGGCAGATGCCCTTTCCTTTTCATAGGAATTTTATGTTAATGTTGGTTAGAATATAGTGTTGGGCCGTATGGGCCAAATTTTTTAATTTTATTTGAAAACTTTGTGACAAATTTTATTTGGCTTAGTTATTAAGTCTATGATTCTTATTATCTCTTGAACTTTCTCGAGTTGAAATAAATCTTGGTGAGTCCAAGAGTTTAATGATTTATTTATATGTGAGATCTGGTGTGTCTAGATGGTGTTTAATAAAAATTGAATTTGAGAAAATTAATGTCCCGGTTCTTGCTAGATAACATGTGTACCAATATTCAATGGCGTATTCCTCCGTGTATGACAGATGTGATAGAAATGAAGGAACGAGGACTAAAGTGTTACACTTTATATTTGATAGAATGCTTCGTACCTCTCTTAAATTAATTAACTTTTTACTGGCAAATATCATCATTTAAACCTGAGAATAAAAATAATAAAAATAAGAGAAAATAACTAATCAAATAAATAACCAAATAAAAAAAATATAATTCCTTAAGTCTTTTTTGTATCTTTTTTTGTTTAAATCACATAAATAAAAAATTTACTGATTTTATTCCAAAAATTATAAAATTGTAAAATTTTAATTTCTACATCTAATTTTAGATAATTAATTATAGTTTTATGATTTATTTGATTATAATAATTAATTAAATTACCAAAATTAACAAATTATTAGTTATTGTTTCTTTTTAATTTTTATTAATTCTATAGATATCAATGCCGAAGAAAATGGGTTGATGAAAGGGTAGAAAAATCCCACCATCACCACTAACATCTTCTTGCCTTCAACCCATACAACTTCTCATCACCTCTTATATGCTAAGTTTATAGATAAATCTGATCAAATTTAACAACCTCCCTCCCCATCGTGGCCCGATAAATCTAGTTCGAAGGGCGCAATTGTCATGCTGCCCTCGAGGTCATTAATTCGACACGTTTATGTCATGTGCAAACTTCATTCATGGCCAACTGAGAAGTGGAAAGGTCACTTTATCTCTTTCTCTCTGTCTATCTTTCTTTTCACTATCTTAACTCTATGAAACATCTCGTAAATACACATTCTCATAAATATTTTATATTTAATTTCTATTAAGAATTCACATGCAAGGCTGACGTCCAAAGACTAATCTATATCACAGTTTATTATTTTAGTAATGGCATACACACTTGATGATTACCATTGTTGTATTCATCAAATATAACGGGTTAATACACAGATTGAATGCGATCCAATTTTGTATTATAACTTATTACACAAACTAATTAAATTTTTTACTCAGCTCCAACCCTTTACACTAAAATTGAGCAACTTCTATATTATCTGAATATAATTTTAGTATGATAATAATATTTCATAATGTCAATATTAATAATTCAATTTACTATCTTATTGGAATTTTCATACGTGTATATATATATATATAATAGTTAGTAGTATAAGGCAGATAATATGGTAAAGTCAAAGATATTTGTCCGACAATAATCAAATTAAATTCTCTACTTAATCTGTTGAGATTCACATCAATCCACGCCCGTTTAAAAACGTGATGACAAATCAATAAGAAAGGGACCTGTTCTCCATCTATTTTTAATTTTGTAATATTGGCGGTGTCGGTTTGTAATTTTCAATTATGTTTGCATTAGGTTATTAGTTATTGTCTCTCCTTTTTTCTTTTTCTTTTTTTTTTTCTTAATTTCATAAAGATCAATGCCCAAGAAAATGGGTTCATGATACGGTAGGAAAATCCCACCATCAGCACTGACATCTTCTAGCCTTCGATCCGTAAAGCTTGCCATCACCCTTTAGCATCCACAATCCTGGATTATTGAGCGCCAACCTGGCGCTCACTATATATATATATATATATATATATATATAATTAAAATTAATAATTTAAATAAAATTTAAATATATTTATTTTTATAAAATAAAAATAAAAAATATTTTAAGTTAAAATAAAATTTTAATTATTTTAAGTTAAATTATATATATATATATAATTTTTAAAAAATATAAAAAAAATATTTTTAAAATAACTATGAAAAGTATCGATTATTAATATTTAAAAATGTTTATTTTTAATAATTTGCGTACTCAAATTATTTTTTAATAAATAAATAGAAAAATATTAATTTTATATTAAATAATTATTTTTATATTTTATTTTTGCATGAATAATAATTATTTAAAAAAATTTATGAATAAAATATTATAAAATAATTATTATAATATTTAAAAATTAATATTATAAATAATTAATTCAAAAATTAAATTTTAAATAAATAATTATAAAAAATAAATTTTTTTGTAAATTCAAATAATTGTATATATTTTTAATTTAAATGTAAATAATATATATATATATATATATATAATATGTATTTTATAAATGAAATATTATAATGAGTGTATTTAATGAATTGATGTGAGTGTGTGACTCACATAGTACAGTTTAATAAACTGTTAGCATTGTGGATAAGAGTTTAATGAATGAAAGTTTAATAAGTTAATGATGTGGATAATAGATTGATGATGTGGACGGTATATTAAACTTGAAATGAGTATAAGCAATTAAGCATTGCAGATGCCCTTATATGCTCAGTTTACAAATCTAATCAAATCTTTTCACCATCCCAGTATCCAACCTGTCACCTTGATCCATTTGACCTCTTTGATATATGAATGGAACTTGTGGAGATACAAATCCCATGGACGTCATGTACACTTGCAATAAAAACTATGAATTATTATAAAAAACATCTCGTCTATCAATCTATCCTCGATTTTGCAAAATATATTTTAAAATAAAGTTGGCTCCGAGAAGGCATTTTAGTAATTTAGCCTAGTGCAATGGTTATCGAAGGTAGGGTGTTACACACACATAGATATTGAAATAAAGGTTTGTTAGATCTACTTGAATAGCCTAATCAACATTTGGTATGACACATGTCTCGTAATTCGAGGTAATCCAATAATTTTTCAAACTCATTGTCAACAAAAAGTGTGTCAATAGCGGATTCTCTTGGCATTATTAATAAAAATAAATAGCTTTCAATTCACTCATTTTGTTCTTTATTTCTACACGTTTACATTATTTGTTTTAACTTTATACTGGTCAAATACAAGAAATTGAACAAAATAATTGAAATGACATGTGAACAATATTTTAAAGGTATGATTTTGTAACGAGTCATATTTTTGGACATCAAGTTGATAGGTTTGATATATGTATTCTCAGGTATTTTTTTGAATTTTTAATGAAAACATATCAAATTTCTCAATTTTCTCTAATTTTATCTATTTAATTGAAGGAATTGAGATTAAATGAGAAATGTAACTTTTGAAGGAGAATACATTAAATTTTTGAGGAAATACAATTTTTGGGAGAAATTATGATTTTTGGATAATTTATTTGAATTTTTGGAATGGAGTAGTGAATATTTAAGTAGTTATTTGATTTTTTAAGAAAAAGATATTAAACATTGCAAATTAGTGTATATCTAAGAAATGGGAAGAGAAGAAGGACGGATAAATGAATTAACGAAAATAATGATTTTTTTATCTAAGAAAAAAAAATTGAAAAAAAAAAGAGAAGTAGAAATATTAAAAAACAAAAAAAAAACACAAATACCTGGGCAGCCCAGGCGCATGGGCCTGGAATACCCAGGCCTGTGTGGGGCGGGCTGGATCCATGGGCTGGCCCATATGCCTAACCTTCTTCTTTTTCTTCTTTTTCATTTTCCTTCTCTTTTCTTCAACATTTTCAGCAAAACAACTGCTAAAAAACCATTTTGCCCATGGTTTTGAGGCTGAAATTTTTGGCCACTAACGGCGTTGCTGACCTGACCCTGGCACTTCGGTCAGCGGGGCACCATGTGTCGGGACTCCTTCCCTAGGTCGAAGGGCGGCCCGACCGACAGATGGCTTAACGAACTCACTCATCAAGTCGAGTTCGCCCAATCACCGTTAAGTCTTACCAAATCTTCAACATCTACACACATCAAAGTAATTGAAAGATCCATTCATTAATGAGCAAGGGTAAACAAAATAATACATATCGTCATATTCCAAAAGTACAAATTGACCATTTAAAATTACTAACATACAAAACAAAAAGACCAACCTCTAATAGGACCAAAAGAAATGGAAGACCACCTAGGGGACTAGGCTATCATGACACCTTTTCTCTTGTTAGCTGCTAAAGAACCTAAAATGTTAGTTGAGTAGTGAGCCTAATATACAACGTGGCTCAGTGAGTAGTAAAACTAGTTTGTGACAATAACTTGTACCCAAAAACAATGCATGTATGCATAAACAATAATAACAAAGTAATGTGTAATAGTAAATCATGTAGTAAAACATTTATAAATAGTGCGACAGTTAAAGAAAATAATTTAAATACATGCAGCTCAAAACTACATCAGGACTAAGGTTCAAATCATTTAAATACAACCCCACTGGAGTGAGTTATGAGTCAGGCGTACCGGCCACTCAAGCCGGTCATGAGCTAGGCGTATTCATTGAATACCGTTACCCCGATGCTCGACCCTCAAATATCGTACTCGAGCGGGTCTGGGGCTAGGCGGACTGATCATATGTCCTAACCTCGACACTCAGCCCTCAAGTCTAATCCAATTACGTTATGTAACCTGACCCTGCGCTCGGACCTCGAGCCTATGATCTCACTATGAGTGTACAACTATATATACTCAAAATCAATCAATGTAGTTCAATCACATGAAATCGTCCAACCAATGTCATTTTTAATCACATTTAATGCAAGGAATACAATTGAAGTAAATAGCTAAATCAAACTATTCACCTTGGGTCCCACGTACTGATGTCCCCTCAACAATCGGCCCAGTCCCATGATATACGCTCAAATCTACGTTATGTTAAACTCAATTTCAGGTCCTCTTTGAAATACAACTTAAATTTCATCCCTAATTGGTCTTAGTCAACCCAAATTCCACTTAGTCAAACCTGGTCAACTAGTCAAAATTGGTCAACCTAGTCAACATTTGTCAATTTGGGTCAAACTAGGTTAAGGTGGACCTATTTGGTCAAAATCCCCCAATTTTTTTATAGTCAATTTTCTACTTTAGGTCCTATCTGCACAACAAATTTGTCAATTTTTCTGCGAGCAATTCGTATAGTGAATTTGTGCGAAACTTTTCAAACTTGATCTAAACCCCTTCAATATTTTCCACAATTTTAGTTTTCAATTTTTGGACCTCATTTGATATATTTTCTAATAGGTATATCAGGTACTCAAAATTCAGATTTTTCATTCTATCTATGCAGTGGATTTTCTGATTTTCCTGTGATCACTACGTATGTCGGATTTGTGCAAAATTTTTCAGATGTGACCTATACTCCAAAAATATTTACAATAATTTTAATTTGAGACTTTTGGACTTCATTTGACATAGTTTTCATTTAGGATATCAAGCACCTACATTTTGGCCCTTTTTGTCCTATCCGCGCAGTAGATTTTCTGATTTTTCTGTGGTCAATACGTATATCGGATTGGAGTAAAACTTTTCAAATTTTATCTACACCTATCACATATTTCTTAGAATTTTACTTTGTGATTTTTGGACCTCATTTGATACGTTTTCTAATGGGGATATCAAGGATTTTTGTTTCCTAGACTGCATGCGACAGATAGTTGAAAATGCGTCCAATTGACCCCCATAGACTTATCAATTTGAGACGAAACTTTTTTTCCTATTACTAGTTGTCTAAGGAACACAGCCACCAAATTGACCCGACATGCTTTGAATGTTGCCGCAAAGTTGCCCCAATGCTATGATTTTTCTATCACAATCACAAGTAACCCCTATTTGACGCCATTTTTTATACATTTCGAGTGGTCAGTTTGTGTTCCTCATAAAAGAAAAGTTAGAGTAGATGTTAAAAGCTTTAAAATGAGCTATAATATCTTAAGATCAGACTTTGCATGACTTAGAAAATGGTCTTGCAAAAATCGAAGAACACCACTTTCCAACTTTCTGGGTTTCTACAAGTGCGAAAAACCATGGTTCGAGGCCGCTTCAAATGACCAAGGTTTTTGATCAATAGGCTGCACCTTCTTGAAATTGGTACTGTGAGCTTTCTAATAACTATAAGAACATCAATTTTTGAGTTAAAATGGAGGAGATATGTGTATTTGAAGTTGGTGGGTTGCAAGCAAAGAATTGCAAAAAAAAAGGCAATATCCAATTTTTGTGGATGGTTTGAGGGGTCCTTGCACACTGAAGAGTCGACTACCCTTCTTATGCCGATTTCTTCCCTTTCTTATCTGTTCCTGAAATATTAAAGATAATAAGTGAACTACAACATGCCCAGTGAGTAATCTTTATCAATGACATTTAGATGCATTTAAATAATCATGCAGAAAATCAAATTAGATAAAACATTTAAATTCATCATGCACATTTAAGTCATACATACATGCATTCAACATAGTGATCATGCTAGTTCTAATGCATCATTTAACAAGACATATGCACATTCACATCTTTTAGAAGTAGAGTCAGTCCCACTCTTTGTCTAGCCTGGACAATAGTAGACTGTACCTCTAATTATCACCTACTCCACAACCATTTTGAGGATTATCACATAGAAAAAGGCTGATACTTCTCATGGCTCAGTTCCACATGGATTATCACATAAGAAACATTATTCTCCATGGCTCAGTCCATTGAAATGATATCGCATTTTGGATATGCTCATGCAAATCCAAAATACGCTGTCGTGTAAATACAGTTTATGAATTTCAATCAAATGCAACAAATATCAATACAAGTAGCATGTTTAGATTCAAATCATTTTCATATCTACAATGCCATATAAATAACCAAGATAAAGAAATACTCACAGATTTCTAACAGCTTAACCCGCTGGGCACGTATTTCACTTCCTACTATAACAACCAGTCTCTCCCAAATTTACTGTAAAATCCAATAATATATAATTCATCATTTCATATATATTATATATTTTCATTTGCATTAATTCTAATTTTACAAAAATCATAGTTTTGATATAATATCACCATTCATATAATGCCAAAAATAATCACCACTCACCAAAATTGTTGTCCAAACAATTTTCAATATCCATTTTAAAAATTTAGATTCCGAGGTACTAAAATCAACCTATCACAAAAACAATATATATCCACAATCACAATTAATTTATTTTCATAAAGAATTTTTAACGTACTTATTTTTCATATTTAATCACATACGTGTATTAGACAATACGTATGACTATGCATTAGCTCAAATATTTTCAATAACCTTTAAAATAAATTTTCTACTCAAATTTCATATTTTTATAGCATCAAATAAAATAAATAAGCTTCCAAACCCTATTTTTCTTTATTTTTTTTTCTAAATTTTCATAAATAATTCCATTGATCAATCATTCTCCAAAAATTCATTTGATATCCAAAATTCACAAATTTGGTGTCAATAGGTCTGTATTTTCATACTCTACATTCCTACATGTCTCAATTAAAGTTTTATTTGGGTTTAACATACCCAAAAGCTTATCCAAAGGTTATAAAACTTTGAGTATTTATTTTAAAATCTACAGAGTAAACTAGCACAATCTAACCACATATCTGGGATCTACTTATCGCAGGAGTGTTTTGGTATAATTTTTGTTGAGTTTTACTCACTGTAGAAAAATAACTAATTTTTGGATATAACTATAAAACACCGTCTACAGTAAAAATTACACCTCTAAAATTATAATACAAAGCTTAATTAGTGTTTTTGTAACTAGAATTTGAAAAAGTAACTAACTTACATGTCCAGTCCATCGCAAAAAATCCAATTTTCTTTCTTCTTCCCCTGTCTTCTCTGTTCGGTTTGGTGGCTCTTCTGGAGATGAATTTCGTGGTTTCTGCTGAAATTGATGACGGAATGAGAGAATAAGATTTTGAGGGCCAATCCACTAATAATGTCCATCACGTGCTCACGTATTCCTCCAACTCATGCATACACCAAGCAACTCCACCACCCTTTTATCTCCCATCATCACATTATTAGCCACTTTTAAGTTTTGTTTGTTTTTTTTTTTTTTTTTAATCCAAACCAACATACCAACCTAAGGTGTATATATATATTTCCATTATTAAATTGACTATAAATAAATGGCTTGCTCCACTTGATTGCCTACTTAAGAATCCACTTAATAATGTATTAATGGATTATATACATACATAGTATGTTTATTTATTTCTTTTGTTATTATATTTATATTTTTTATTTGAGTAATCTTATTAAATACATATTATTTCATTGTATATATATATATATATATTTAACCAAAATTATACCCCCATTATTGTATATATATATTATCTTTTACAATAATTATTTTTCTCAATAACTAATTTAATTTAAATTAACCTATATACGCAATGTGTATTTTTTAATACATGTGTGTAATTAACACGTACACACACAAGTATTCTATACAAATACGTGTATTTGTACACGTTTACCATCATCTACATTAATTTACATGTTAGATTCAAATATAGACTGTTACATTTACACAACCAATTTGAGGTTGTTTCTTAAGGTAAAAACACCCTATCCCATCCTTGTAATAAATATTTCAAGTTCCAACTGTTTAAAAATGGAATCTAAGCTCCCGAACGGTGTTTACAAGGTGCCGAAGTTAGCTACTTGCAAACTGTGATAGTAAAACGTGGAGTGGAGCCAACTTTGAGCCATGTTTCGAAGCACGTACAAGATTCCATTGGGGTCGAAATCTTAGGTGTGTGATCTGATACTATAGGCTACGAGAGGGTATAAGTTTCTTACCATACACTTCTGTATTCGTGATTTCCCATGCTTGTAAAGATGCCCTGTTAGTTAGGTGTTTTGACACTTAGAAAAATCTGTTATGTAGCAAAGACTTTGGGAGATCAATTGATTAACCCAGACTTAGTATTTTGAGCTAAAATTTGGTGGAGACATCACTGGTTATGTCAAAACATGTGTATGAAATGTCAACCCAATCTGAGTTGGGTAAGTAGGTCAAATTACACAATTAGGGACTGTCTATCACATGAAAACCAAAAAATTACAATTGTTGATATTCCACTTGAAAACCTAACGAAGGGAGTCCAAAAATTGCAATAAGAAATTCTGGTGAACATTTACGAGGTGTAAATTAAATCTGAAAAGTTTTGCACAAATCCAACACACTAATTGATCGTAGAAAAATCAGTAAATTTGTAGCACAAATAGAATAAAAAGCTTAAAATTTGGCTAAATGTTGAAATTTGGGGATTTTGACCTAATTGACCTATTTTGGCCTAATTTGACCTAAATTGACCAATTTTGAACAAGTGTGACCTGTTGAATGAATTTGACCAAATTTGACCGAATTAAATTTGGTTGATTGAAATCGGGTTAGGGAGAGTAGGACTGAAATTGAGTGATATTTCACAAAGTATCTGAGACTGAGTTTAAATAACGCATATTTGAGTATATATTGCAAGACTGGGCCAAGTGTTGATAGTACATCAGTACATGAGACCCGAGGTGAGTAGTTTAATTCAGGTGTTACTTTGACTTGTATTATTTGCATAAAATGTGTGTGAAATGATGTTGGTATCTCATCCTACACTATATTTGGTCAAACTCCATACGCAATCTTATATGGGAAAACACCAGATTATTCTATGTTAAAAACATTTAATTGTGCATGCTTTGTCTTACAACCCCCACATGAATGTTCCAAGTTGGGACCTCATTCACGTCTTTGTTGCTTTCTCGATTATAGTATTGAACATAGCGGTTACTGTTGTTATGATCTTATTGCACAAATATTACGCATATCTCACAATGTGCAATTCTGGGAACATTAGTCATATATGTCTCTTTCGTCATCCTACTCACCATCACCTCGTTCCTCCTCCTTATTCGTTGATACCTCCCTGACCTATTTCCTGAATCCGATGTAGTGAAACAAGCTCATCAAACTCTAACTTATCTAACGAAATTAATCTGCCTGCAACGTCAAACGATTCAATCAACACATCACCTGAACCTCTTTCTATACCTAAAATACGTCGCTCTAATTGGGTAAGAACTCTTCCAACTCACCTCCAAGATTATCATTATTTTTTCGCTCTTGCCACCTTGTATGAGCCAACCACTTATCGCGAGGAAAAATCTGACCCGTTATGGCAACAAGCTGTAGCTAAAGAACTCTAGGCTATAAAAGCTATTCATACTTGGGATCTAACTGACTTGCTTCATGGTAAGAATATAGCAGGAAGTAAGTGAGTGTTCAAGATTAAAACTCGTGCTGATGGATCTATAGAATGCTATAAAACATGCCTGGTCACTAGAGGTTTCACATAAGAAGATGGCATTGATTATAAGGAAACTTTTGCTCCAGTTGCTCGTCTTACGAATTTTCGCTCTTTACTTACGATTTCTGATGTTCACAAGTGGAAGATGCTTCAAATGAATGTTAAAAATGCATTTCTTAATGGAGACTTGATCGAAGAAGTATATCTACAACCTCCTCAAGGCCTTGACCACCCGCTAGGGAAACTTTGTCGTCTTTGTAAAGCTATATATGGCCTCAAACAGTCTCCTCGAGCTTGGTTTTCTAAGTTTGACTCTGTACTCTCTCAATAGAATTGAAGATTAAATTAATTTTTCTATGATAGCCTAACCATCTTTGAGAAATTTAATAAAATCAAACATTATTTATTAGAATAAAAAACAATTTAAGATATATATATATATATATATAGAATTGAAGATTAAATTAATTTTTCTATAATAGCCTAACCATCTTTAAGAAATTTAATAAAACCAAACATTATTTATTAGAATAAAAACAATTCAAGATATATATATATAAATAGTTGGCAATGATGTTGATCAAAATCGCATTGAAGATTAAACTAATTTTTCTATAATAGCCTAGTCATCTTTAAGAAATTTAATAAAATCAAATATTTATTTATTAGAACAGAAACAAAATAATATATATATATATATATATATATATATATAGCATTGAAGATTAAATTAATTTTTCTATAATAGCCTAGCCATCTTTAAGAAATATAATAAAATCAAACATTTATGTATTATAACATAAACAAT
>JAJIYU010009933.1:0-16572 GCA_030144865.1 Tinospora cordifolia | reverse complement strand
CAAGTGAAAATAATTTTGAAGATTTTAAGACATCTTTGGGTGCAAATTATGGGTTAGGAAATAAAAAATAATATAAAATATTTAGATGTAAAATAAAATAGGCAAATAAAACCTTAATTTGATATTTAAATAAAAATGTCAAATTAAAAGAGTTGCTTAAGAAATAAAGTATACACACACACACACACACACACATATAGGTTAATGTGTGTATGAGTAATATGTGTGTTAGCATAATAAATGTTAATACTACATATTATAGGAATAGATATATAAAAAAATTTACATAATTAAATAAAAATGTAGTATACACGTATTTATTTAAAATAAATAAAACATTATATAAATATTAATTTATAATTACATAAATTATTATTTGAAAATAAAAATGAAATAAATAAAAATATATGAAAATAAAAAATGTAGATGATTTAATTATTGACATTAAAGATATTAAAGAAATAGAAAAATATCTAATAAATGCAATATTAAATAATTAGAAAGGGAAAAATATTAGTAAGACCATAAAATAGAATGATTTGTACTATAAAACCAAGTTTTCATCAATTAGAAAGTGTCCAATTGACAATTTTCGAATAATAGCAACATTAAAAATCAAATTTGGTAAATAGAAACTACATCCAACGGCCGAAAACACATCATTCGCACGATCTAACATCTCACGGTCACGATCAAAGCCCAAAACAATGCCCAGAAGCACCGGATCAGCATGATCCAATGACCACGATCAATCCATCAGATCCAACGACTCACAAACCATGCGGATTTGGAAATCGCGAAAATACAGTGCTCAAGGACGATCTGATGACCCAGATTTGAAACATCTCTGATCGATCGCAAACCAATGTGTTACTCGAGGTTCATCAGACAATCCAGATCGAAGTGCATTCGTTAATTGCGAATGTACAACGATCGAGGAAGATCGGACGGCCTAGGATAGTTTCGTTGATCACGATTGCGAACCACACAGCGATCGATGCACATCCGACGGCCCAGAAAGACGAACTCTGATCCATCGCGAACCACACCCCATGATCGATGCACATCCGACTGCCCAAAGATACGCATCTCGATCCATCGCAAACCAGACACTGCGCTCGAGGAAGATCCAACCGCTCAGATGCAACTCGCCCGATCAGAGATCTGCTGCTGCGATCGAGAACAATCTGACGTCTACGATCTAATGCTCCAACAAAAAAAATGAAAAATCTGAATAAATCAACCAAAAATCCAAAACAATGTTTTCTAAAATTTGAAAAATTCCAAAAAAAATTATCTAAAACACACTTGCTATTTTCTATGCTTGGGGGACACGAAATCTTAAAGAATTGGCAAGTTTCCCACAAGATGACACCAAAACTTGCCATTCTCTACCCTTTTGAACTCTATATGAACACCCCTCATGCTCACAATTCATCTCATCCCAAGAAACAAGAGTTGAATTGTCATCTTATTCTCTAAGCCTTCTTCTCAGCAATCCCCTCAGTTCTTGAGTAATCTTGAACTATTCTTGAGTGTTCTTGAGTGTTCTTGAGAGTTCTTGAGTGTTTGGAAGTCTTGAAGCAATGGAACTCTGCCAGATTTTAGAGGTGTGCAGAAGAGACGCATTTAAGGTGGAAGTGACTTCTAGCTTCTACTTCTTTATTTCAATTTGAATAAGTCTTGCATGTGTGATAATGTTTTGAAGATGATTGATTGAATATATGTTTTAATATGCATGCTTTATTTATTTGATGTGTCATGAATATACATGTTATGCATGTTTAGAAATTAAGAATATTGATGCATGTTATACATGAATTGTGTCATGAATAAATATTTAATGATTCATGTTTTGTATATGTTGCATCGATAGTTTAATTTGATATTGTGTGTTTTATTACTAAGAAAAGATTAAATAATGATTCAATCCATGTACCAGCGCGATGATGGACTGCATAGTGTCATCGCGTGTGTTCCACCCCACGACCTAGCTTGCCGGTTTACCATTGACGATTTTGAACTGGGTTTCCAAGAGTGATCCCACTTCATAGATATTGGGGTTTGAGTTTTTGTTTGTTATTCTCTCTCCCTACGATGTGGAACACAAAGATTAAACTCTTTCGGTCCGAATGTCAACCATAAACAAGAAATTTGTTTGAATTGCCTAATGTACAAAAGTGTTTGACATGCTTGGTTTGTTTGAATTGAGATAATGATTTAGATGTTTAGAAGATCCATTGGGCTATGTGTTCACTCTTCCTTTTATTTTTCAGGTAATTGATTTACATGAAGACCATGAAAATTCGTTAGGTTCTTTTATTTAAAAAGTTTTTAATTTCTATCTAAGGGCACGTTGTCCAAGTTTTGAATCTTACGTTGTAATAGTTTTTCTTCAAGATCAAATTATGCACTCAATTTTATTTAATTAATTGATTTTATGAATTTCAGTTATTTCTTGTATTATTACCTTATTAATTCTTTGAATTTAAGCTATGTTCTGTTAAATACAATCAAGGCATGAAATAATTGAAATAGAAAGAAAGTCAAGTGTGTGTCACTTATAAAGTAACACCGGCTCGGCCTGCCATTTGGTTTAGCCCACCGTCAAGAGAATGGTGGTCGTGTTCAATGCTTAAAGATATGGGGGTTGGGGTGTTACAGAGCTTAAATTTGGAGGGCATGATCTTGGTACTTAAGGCTACAAGAAGGTATAAATTTTGTCCCATAACCTTATATGGTCATGACTTAGTAAGCATGTCAAAGTTCCTTGTTACCTAGGTGTTTTCATACTTAGAAAAAATTCTAAGTTGTATAGAATGCATGCCACCAGTTGCACGGCTAAAACTTTGTGGAATCGATTGACTAACCAAACCTATTTATTTTGAACTGAAATTTGGTGGACACCTTTTTAGATATCCCAAAAATGAGTGTACCAAAATTTTGTCCAAAATGAATATGGTTAACTGGGTCAATTGATACAAAATGTGACTGCCTATTGCATGAAATCCAAGATTTGAAGAAGGTTGATAATCCACTTAAAACCCCTACTAAATTAAATCAGAAAATTGTAAAATAAAGCTCTCGTAAATATTTAGGAAGTGTAAATCAAATCTGTAAAGTTTTGTACAAATCCAATTCATGGCTTGATTGTAGAAAAATTGTAAAATTCATCATGCAATGGGGACTTGAAACTAGAATTTGACTAAGTGTGGAAAATTTGACCAAATCGACCTATATTGACCAATTTTGACTAGTCGACCAAGTTTGACCAACTAACTGATAGTTAACTAAGTTAAATCTAAGTTGACCAAGATTACTTAGAGATCGTAGAGATAAAATTGAGTCACGTTTCATAAAGAATCTAAATCTGGCTTTAAATAACGCAGATCTGGGTATAGATTACGTGTAACATGCTGGCCTCCGAACCGAACCTCCCTCGTTAGCACCGCTGAGCCCAGCGCGGAGATGTGTGCCCGCCCAACATGAGATGTCGTGCGCCCGGGTCGTCACCCACCAAGAACTGGGACGTTAGCTCTATTTCTTTCTCACTTTCTTTCCCAAATCCAGATCTCAAATTTTTCAATTTCAGTGAATGACTTCATCATGAAAAATAAACAAACAATTCCTTTCCTTCAAAAGTATCACTCCAAAACAAAATTTCATTTGAAAAGCTGTAATAAATAAATTATCAAGAGAATCAAATTAATTCGCAGCAGATCAAAACATTTTTCACTGGAAATCCATGTGTTTCAGATTTGCAAGTAAAAACATTTAGAAGTGTTCCTCAAAATGATCAAAATATCAAAAGTACAGTCCAATTAAACAAATATTTACAAGTAACCCATTCAATTAAAAGGAAAATAGGGCACATGACCAATTTCAATATTTACAACAAAATAAAACAGTAAACAAAAAATATGACGTTAACCTCCCAGAGAGGTTTCAACTATGGTGATGAAAAGTCTGGTAAAAATCACGGTACACTACACCCATGAGTACTTGAAAAAGAAAATGGGGTGAGCTTGAAAACCTAGTGGATCATCCCTACACATTACTAGTATTATATAGACCCAAAATTCAAAACATGCACACACTCTTACACATTAGGCGTTTCAAACATTTATTTGTTTTCTTATAACCTAAGACTTTAAGAGAGCCAACCCTCTCGGTATTCCCCTGTGATCTGGGAGCGAATCTGGGGTAATGTCACAAGACTAATTACACGTGGGGATCACCGTCTAAGAAAGGAGTACACTCTATAGATAGTACTAGCTCCCAGAGACTATCTAGCTATTGTAGGTCTCAGGTGGGGATACCTACGATTTGTCCTCAAGCATGTCGATCACTCCTGTGACCCACCATACAGTTTGGCGATCACCCGGTATGTGAAATTTTAATAATCCTTTAATCTTGTCTTAGTTTCAAATCCAATTTCCAATTCACACCCAATTAGCAAGAAAAGTAAAACTAACAAAATAAATAACAGGATAAACCAAATCATTCATTCAAAGTAAATCATAGTGGAAAGTGAGAAACCAGAAATTATGATTGGAACCAACCATTCCAATGGATAATAAGCAATTCTTCTCGTATGCTTCTAAACATCCTAAACTACAAACATCATGCTCTGAATTTTAAAATATATATAATATTAGTGAGCAAAGAAATCTCGCGTACCTAGAAAGGTCGGATATCCCTTGCACCAAATTGTTGTGACTTACCATTCCTAAATTCTTAATCTGCAAATAAAAATTCCAATAATTACTTTCCAAGCCCTGGCTGCTCATTCATAATAATTCAAAATAATTTCAGGCTTGGCCCTTACTTCTAAAACTCCAAAAAATATTTTATTTCAAAATAAAACCTCTCTAAAATTTTCTATTTTCATTCAGCTTCAAAAATAAATTAAATCTCCGATCTCCGAACCCCCTTAACTCCGACAATATTTCTTTTCACATCAAAATCATCCATTCATATCTAATAAATTCTTTTATGAACAAAATAAGACTTCCAGTACAAATATTTCAATTGGGAGATCCAAAAATCATAATTTTTCACATACGAAGAGTTTGAATTCCCAAACTCCGTTCCAATAGTCACAATAAAGCTAATCCATCAATTTAAACTATCTAAAAAGGGATTTAAATGATATACCTTTCATATTTGGCTTCCCAGCTCAAATCTCCTTCCAAAATAGGATCTTAAAGCCTGGACCTATTCCAAATTGCAAATCAACGCCCAAACTCTCACAAATTTAGTTTAGAAAAACTAAACCCTTTATTTAGAAGAGGAATCAAAGCTTACCTCATTTCAAATGGCCTCTGTGTGTTAAACCCTTCAATTTTCCCTCTACAGCTCGTTCCTCTCAGATCTGAAGCTGAATCCATCAGAAATTGCTTTGGATCAACTCCAGGCCTTTGAATCTTGCTAACAACTACTAAAAATTGATTAAAACTAGTTTGAAATGCTTCGAAGGAATTTTGGGAGAGAACTAAGGTTTTCTTGAGCTATCGGGACGAAGACAATCATGAAATGAAATGTTATCAGCCAATTTAGGGCTTATATAATTGATAGTATTGCAGTCCTGCTCAAAGTACCATGATACTCGAAAAAAAGTTGGCCCCACTTCATTTTTTTCAGAAACGTACTTAAAATGTGATTTTTATAACATCAGTACCGTGGTCCCTTGAGAGTACCGCGATATTGATGGCAAAATCAGTCCCATAATTTTTATTGTAGTATTGCGATACTGTCGATAACTTTTTTTTCCACACTATATGTTATACACACATATAATTAAAAAATGTGATTTTTTAAATTCATTTTCTCAGTGATTATTTTATATTTTATATTTTGTTGTGACATGAATGCATTAGAAAACTTTGGGATATTACAATCTACCCCCCTTAAAAGAAATTACATTCTCAAAATTTAAAAGAAGTTGGTATTTGCATGATGTGTCCAATTAGGTGCTCCTAGTGAAGAGATCCGGGTAGTTTTTCCACATCTTGCTCTTGAGCTCCCAGGTTGCCTCTTCTAGGTCATGATACCTCCACAAGACCTTGACCAGGGGAATGTCCTTGGTCTTGAGATTCTGCATCTTATGTTTAGGAATTTTGATAACTAGTTCTTCCTAAGTTGCATCGTCCTAAAGTATGATGTCCTCCTAGTGTATGACATGTGAAGGGTCTGGTACTTCTGTAGCATCAATAAATGGAACACATTAAGGATCAAGGACATTTTGTTTGGCCAATCCAACTCATATGCACATTCACCAATTCGTCTCAGTATCTCAAATGGACCCATAAACCTCGGTGCTAGCTTACCCTTGACTCCAAACCATTTAATCCCCTTTTGGAAGATGATCTTCAGAAAAACTTTGTCACTCGATTGGAACTCCAAGGGTTTCCTTCTTTTATTAGCATAACTCTTTTGTCTACTCTGAGCTCTAGCTAGCTTCTTCTGAATCTGGTTCACCTATAAGCTCATTTCCTCAATCATCTCTAGTCCAGTAAGTACCTGATCCTCAAAATTTGCCTAACAAAATGGTGATCTGCAGGGCCTGCCATAAAGTGCCTCAAAAGGAGCCATCCGTATACTCGCCTAATAGTTGTTATTATAGGTGAACTCTACCAAATGCAAATGCTTGCTCCAATGGCCCTTGAAATCAAGAGCACACGCTCTCAGCATGTCTTCTAATATCTAAATCACCTTGTTAGACTGCCCATTTGTCTGCTGATGAAATGTTGTGCTCATAGTGAGTCTGCCGCCAAATTCCTTCTGTAAGTTGTGCCAGAACTGAGATGTAAATCTGGAATCTCTGTCTAACACAATCATATTGGGAACACCATGTAGTCTCACGATTTCTCGGACATACAGCTCTCCCAACTTACTCATTGGATTTGTAGATTGAATAGGTAGAAAGTTTGCTACCTTAGTCAGCCGATTTACAATGACCCATACTGTGTCCTCCCCTTTTTGACTTCTTGGCAGGCTGCTAACAAAATTCAATGTAATATTATCTCACTTTCATTTTGGTACTAGAAGTGGTTGCAATAGTCCTAATGGTTTATTGTGCTCGGCCTTCACTTGCTAACAAGTTAGACATCTAGAAACATACTTGGCTATGTCTTTCTTCATCCCTCTCCACTAGTAAGTCTTCTTCAGATTCTAATACATTTTGTCACCACCTGGATGCATTGTGTACTTTTTCTGATGGGCTTCATCCAGTATGATTCCTTTACTTTGTCCAGTGCTCAGTACACAGATTCTATTCCCCAGTCTCAGTGCACCTTCTACATCAAGTCTAAAATTTGTATGCTTGCCCTCAATCAAATCAGCAATCCACTTGTCACTTTTCTGCTCCTCTTTAATTTGGGGTGGAAGATTTGGCTAGCAAGTCATGGTATTCAAATATGCGTCTTTCTCACCAACAGCTATACCCATATTATATTTACTAATCAGTTGATACATCAATCTAATCTCCACATCCTTCCTCCAAGATTTTTTACTGAGTGCATCAACTACTACGTTAGCTTTGCCTAGATGGTAGTGCAGCTAAAAATCATAGTCATTCAGGAATTCTAGCCATCTCCGCTGTCAAAGATTCAATTCCTTCTATTTATAAATATACTTGAGGCTCTTATGGATGGAGTACAGATCAAAACTCTCACCATAAAGATAATGCCTCCATATCTTTAGTGCAAACATGATTGCTGCAAACTCCAGATCGTGTGTGAGGTAATTCTACTCATTCGATTTCAATTGCTATGATGCATAAGCCACTACCTGTCCCTCTTGCATCAATACCGCACCCAAGCCGTGCAATGAAACATTTGTGCAAAGGCTGTACTGAGTTCTAAAAGCATCATTGTGAACTCGAAGTGTTCGTACTAAGTTTTAAAAGCTATCTTGGGTATGTCAGACTCTTGAATCCTCAACTAGTGGTACCATGACTTCAAATCTATTTTGGAGAATTGTGAAGCTCCTCTTAACTAGTCAAAGAGGTCATCTATTCTGGGCAATGGGTACTTGTTCTTTATGGTTACTTGATTCAGCTTCTAGTAGTTTATACACAGCCTCATGGATCCATATTTCCTTTTCACAAACAATACTGGAGCTCCCCATGGCAACTCACTTGATCTAATAAACACTTTTGCTAGAAGCTCATCTAATGTGTCTTCAGCTCTATCAGCTCTACTGGTGCCATTCTATATGGTAGAATAACGATGGGATTTGTGCCAGGATGCAACTCAATCTTGAACTCTACTTGCCTATGTGGTGGAAGTCCAAGTAACGCATTTGGAAACACATCTACATATTCTTTTACCATCAAAATATCTTGAATTTCCTTAGTTTTCTCTACATCCTCTTCTAAGAACTACTTGAAGTCCTCTTTCTGCTTGATGAAATATAGTAAAGCTAACATTGAACTCCTCGACAATTTGTACAAATTCCCATCTATTTTTAATATCTCACCAGAAGGCAACCTTATAGTGGTTCTTCGTCTCTAACAATAAATCTGTGCCTGATATTGGGTGAACCAATCCAATCCCAATATCACTTCATATCCATCGAAGTGGAGCATGCAGAGATCTGCTTAAATTAGCAATCTCTGAATGTGAGTTCACATCTACAATAACTCTTTGAACTCACAATAGCCCCTATTGGCATGGCTACCTCCAATGATACTGCCAACAGGCTAGTCACTAATTGTAATCTATTCACTGCATCTTTCGAAATAAACGATCTCGTGGCACCTAAATCAAACAATACCTACACAGCAACACCAAACAATAAAATGTACCTTCCACTGCGAGAGTGGGAGTCATTTGGTGTTTGCCACATACAGGTGAACTTGACTTGTCTGTTGTGCCTAGGGCTGCTGTTCTGAGCGACTAGTCGAAGCTTGAGTTTGTGGTCTCTACTGAGGTGCTGAAGTCACCATTAGGACAATACTTAGCAATGTGCCCCTCCTGATTACAGAAAAAACACAACCTTTTTCTGTTAGCCTCCTCTTCCTATGCATCAACATCATGACCTGAATTAGCCTGCTGACTCTATTGTCCACCCTGGGTCTGTGCCTGTCTCTGAGCCTGTGATGCTATGCATCTGTCTTGACTACTCAGTTTCTTTTGTGAGGTACTCAGTCTCTTCTGCTGACTCTATTGTCCAGCCATCTGCCCTGACCTTGTCTTCTTCCTAATCCTCAATGATTGCTCAAACTCGAGGTCTCGCTCAACAATCTGTGCCCTCTCCATAATTTCCCTGAGTGTAGTTAGTCTCATAGGTGTTATGATCTTCCTAATCTCCACTCCCAAACCTTCAGTGAATATATCAACCTTGGATTGCTCATCCTTGATTAGATCTGGAGCAAATCTAGATAACTCGGTGAACTTCTGCTCATACTTTGTCATTGTTACCATCCTCTTAGTTAGACGAATGAACTCGGACTACAGCTGTCTAGTCTTCGCCGTGGAGAAATAGGCATTATAGAATAAGGTCTTGAACTCCTCACATGTCATGGGCTGTCTCATCACTAATGGGGTCATTCACGATCATCTCCCACCAATGATATGCTGGTCCTACTAACCGATGCACTATAAAGTTACCCTCCTGGGCCTCGATTCCCCCATAGCATTTAGATGCTTGTTCATCTCTGTGAACCATCTATTTGCCACCATATGATCCATTGTGCAATTAAATGTACTGGGATGTAGCTTATGGAAATATATCAGTGAGTCTTGATACTCCTTATCATACTATGCTGATCTATTTAGTGGCACAAACTCTATGGCTCTGGCCTCCTGATGAGCTTGAGGCTGAAGCGGTACTTGTGGCTTTTTCTGTACTGGTGGTTGCACTTGCGTCTGCACTAGTATTGGTGGCTATGATTATACTGGTGGTTGTAGGGTCCTCACTACCTACTCTACCACTCTCTGTGTGATCTCTGATATCAACTCTAGAGTCACCAAAACCCCAACTAGTGTTGTCGCTACTATGTACTCTCATCCCTATGCGTTGGTTCATCTTTGGCCTCACCTCTCCTTGGTTTACCCCTCTTAAGGTGTCTCCTTGCTAGTGGCATTATCTATAAGTCAAAAATCAATTTAGTATTTGATAGTTCAATCATAATAAAACAAAAACTTTTAATAACTACCTAAGAACCATAAATTTATTTCCAAACCTTGGATACTGTGACTTGTGATAATAGCCATTCCTTCTAACCTATCTACTTAATCCCTTCGCATTATTCATGCTGCAGTGACTCTAGATGTAAGTCCTAGGTTCTCAATTTGTCTTAGTGGCCTAAGAATTTATGCTTCTAAGTTGACAACATTTTGTTCATTTCTGGTTATAGTAGTTTGGGTAACCATACTCAAAATAATTATACTAAATATATAGCAAGCAACCCATCAACAATCAATCAAACAACGCATGCTAGCATAATGAAATCCCAAGCTTCCATCCATGCTTCTAGGTTTATACATCCCATACCACACTTGCCCTTTCGCATAGACTTTCACTTAGAATTACATCACACTCATTACAATGATGCAAGTGTTTTGATCTCTAAGGCTGAAGCAGGACCCACCATACGTCACTATCCCATATTAGTCAAATACAGTGTGTACAAGTTCTTCTAGAGAAATTGATCACTCACTGTACATGGTCAGTCAATCGCTGAGTCCAAGATTCCTCCATACCCCCAAATCCTTATGCGCCCCATACTACATAGAAACCAGAGATACAGGATCTTCCCGAGCTCGTGTCCTCACCAAACAAGTGTGCATTTTACGTATATTCAATCTCTAACCTATGTCCTAAAATCTTCTATTTAAGATCCATTGTGCCTTCCAAGCAACACTCGTTCTCTACCTAGACATACGATCTTGGTATTTGGCTAAATAGTTCCTCAGTTGAACCATTAGCCTAAGCTCATTTCTATGTAATACCATTGCTCCCAAGTTCAGACTTTTCTTGAATAGTGATCAACCTTTGGGGACAACACACTTCTCAAGGAAGGGCCTCAACCCTCATGGACATCTACTAGTACTCGTGTCACACCTACGACTGGCAACTCGGGCACGCTAGCATTGCCTAAGTCTTTTCTAAACTTTTAGCCACCTAATAGTGATGTTTACTCATTTTATTTCCTTTCCAAAAAACTCAAATTCATTAAAAATTCATTTTAGTGAAAAATTAAATTCGATAAAAATCCATTTTGATGAAAAATCCGTTCGGACTCACAGGCCAAACCAAAATCTCTTCCCATAGAGCTACTAACTATGCTCTAATAACACTATGTGGTATCAGACTGAAATCTTTTCCCGTAGAGCTACTATCAAGCTTTGATACTACTCAGTGACACCCCAACCCCTAGATCAGACCTCCTTCATTAGTGTCGTCGAGCTTAGTGTGGAGAATAGGGAAAATGCCCATTTTCAATATTTACAACAAAATAAAACAGTAAACAAAAATATGACCTCAACCTCCCAGAGAGGTTTCAACTATGGTAATGACAATTCTGGTGAAATTCATGATACACCACGCCTATGAGTACCTGAAAAAGAAAATGAGGTGAGCTCGAAAGCCCATTAGATAATCTCTATATATCACTATCATTATATAGATCCAAAATCCAAAACATGCACACACTTTCACACATTAGGCATTTTAAACATTTATTTGTTTTGCTATAACTTAAGACCAAAAGAGAGCGAACTCTCTTGGTATTTGTTTTGCTATAACTTAAGACCAAAAGAGAGCCAATTCTCTTGGTAAATCCCTATGATCCAGGAGTGAATCTGGGTTAATGTCATGAGAACAATTACCCATGGGGATCACCTCTATGAAAGGAGTACACTCTATAGATAATAGTAGCTCCCAGAGACTATCTAGCTGTCGCAAGCAGCTCTTAGGTGGGGACACCTACAATTTACGCTCAGGCATGTCAATCACCCCTTTTATCTACCCTACGGTCTAATGATTGCACCGGTACGTGAAATGTTTAATAATCTTTTAATCTTCTTTTAGTTTGACATCCAATTTCCAACACCCAATCATCATAAAAAGTAAAAATAATAAAATAAATAACAGGATAAATCAAATCATTCATTCAAAGCAAATCATAGTGGAAAGCGAGTAACAAAGCATTATGATTGCAACCAATCATTCCAATTGATAACAAGCAATTTTTCTAGCATACTTCTAAACACCCTAAACTAAAAAACATCATGCTCTGACTTTTAAAATCTATATAATATTAGTGAGCAAGGAAATCCCGCTCACCTAGAAAGGTCGGATATCCCTTGCACCAAATTGCTATGATTTACCATTCCTAAATTCTTAATATACAAATAGAAGTTCCAATAATTAATTTCCAAGCCCTGGCTGCTCATCCATAATAATTTAACACAATTTCTAGCTTGGCCCTTACTTATAAAACCCCAAAAAATATTTTATTTCAAAATAGAACATGTCTAAAATTCTCTCTTTTCATTCAGCCTCAAAATAAAATTACATCTCCAATCATCGAACCCCCTTAAAGTCCGATAATATTTCTTTTCACATTAAAATTATCCATTCGTATCTAATAAATTCTTTTATAAACAAAATAAGACTTCCAATACAAAAATCTCAACTACAAGATCCCAAAATCTTAATTTTTCACATACGAAGAGTTTGAATTCCCAAACTCCATTCCAATAGTCACAATAAAGCTAATCCATCAATTTAAACTATCTAAAACTCAAGAATTAGGGATTTAAATGATATACATTTTTTATTTGGCTTCCCAGCTCAAGTCTCCTTCCAAAACATGGTCCCAAAGCCTTGGACCTGTTCCAAATTGCAAATCAACACCCAAACTATCAAAAATTTAGTTTAGAAACACCAAATCCTTTATTTAGAAGAGGAATCAAAGCTTACCTCATTTCAAATGGCCTCCGTGCGTTGAACCCTTCAATTTGCCTTCTACAACTCGTTCATCTCAAAATTGAAGCTAACTTCGTTAGAAGCTGCTTTGGATCAGCTACAAGCCTTTGAATCTTGCTAACAACTGCTAAAAATTGATTGAAACTAGTTTGAAATGCTTTGGAGGAAGTTTTGTAGAGAACAATGGTTTTCTTGAGCTATTGGGACAAAGACGATGAAGAAATGAAATGTTCTCGGTCAATTTAGGCCTTATGTAATTGGCAGTACTGCGATCCTGCTCAGATTACCGCAGTACTCGGAGGAGAATTAGCCCCACTTCATTTTTTTTAGAAACATAGTTAAAATGTAATTTTTATAACGTTAGTACCGCGGTCCCCAGAGAGTACCATAGTACCGATGGCAACATCGGTCCTGCAATTTTTATCGCAGTATCGCAATACTGTTGATAACTTTTTTCTTGCATACTATATGTTTTACACACATAAAATTTAAAAATTTGATTTTTAATTCATTTTCTTAGTGATTATTTATATTTTATATTTTTTTTGTGATGTGAATGCGTTAGAAAAGTTCAGGGTATTACATTGTGAAACTAGGTTAGTGTCTGTGAGACACCTGTACACGAGACCCGAGGTGAGTAATGTTTCTAACTTACTATTTAAAACATGTTATTCTATACATGCTAAATTTTTTTTTGACACATATTGAATGCATCTATGATATTACTCAAATAAAAATGTTTTCTAAGTGAAAAATAAAAAGTACACTGACTCTCAAGTTTTTGGCTTAGGTTAGTTATTATGAAGCATCGAGGGCCTCACCACTGTGCTATGGTATAGTTGAGTTAGTCTAGTGATTGGTTTATGCATGGAGGATTTGAGTCACTGTGCTATGGTACATGCTGTGCTCATTCCATGATTGTGTGATGAGATCCAAGGATTTAGGCTAATGCGTTGGGGTACATCTTGAGCCAATCCTTAGACTGTGTGTGAGAATATGCCTAATCATTCGAATAGCTGATTGAGAAGTTGTTTTAATTGCCTAGAGGGCTACGGAGAGCCTTGACACATGTTGTTTTCAGGGAGACTTGTTTTAGAAAAAGGTGCACACATGCATTGTGTTTCACGAATAATATTGACTATTGCATCTATTTGCATAATTATTATTGTTCATTTATACATATATGGCATCTACTATTCTATCATTATTTTTATAAAATGGTTGTTTTAAAATTTATATTAGACTACACTATTCACTAAGCTCGTCGTGGAAAAATTAGGCTTACTACTCTAACATTTAAAGTCCTTCTGTCATGGACATGGCACGGGAGTGGTCCTTGTGTAGAGTTGCAATCGTTCTTGTTTTGTTAGGTTTCTTCATGCAATTTAAGCTTTGAAAGTTAGAATGATGTATAGGGGTGAGGAAACATTGTAAATAGGCTAACTTAGATATTTTTGTTACATTTGGATAATTGCATATAACCTACTTTTGTTTAACTTTAATTTCCTCTGCATTACATGTTTTAGTTACTTTCACATATCTTATGATTACTCTGATTGTATGGAGTATAGGGCAGTGAATGAGGCTTAACAGTGTTCAAGCCAGCTTGACTTGTGAGTGAGTTCATCAAGGCACTGTGTTGGTCTATTCACCATTCATCCTAAGGAAGGGGTCCTAACAGATGGTGAAGAAAATGTTAAGCTAAGATCCAAAATACAAAAAAAGACTCAAATTTGATCATGTTGGCACATTAATAAGGAATATGAGAAGTTTAAAGATAATAACACTAGTAGAGTAAGTGTTCCGCAACCACAAATTAATAATTTCGATTCATCCCAGTTAGATAATTAAACAACCCTTAATTATGATTGTCAAAATTTCTTGGCTTATCATCATTTTCTCTTAACTTGGATGAAGATGAAATTAGTGATACTTCATCTCGTCCCACTGGAGTTAAAAAGGCAAAACAAAAAAGAAAAACCGATAATATTATGTCATTGTAATACCCCAACCCTCGAGACTTTAGTTTGAATCCAACCATAAGGCGAGCCGGGCTGGTGTTACTTTACAAGTACATAACCTGACTTCTTATTTCTTTATCCCAAGTCTTATTGACATGATGAGCACACAACTCACTTTGATTTAAACGAATAAATCCAACAATACAAAGCCATTTGAGATAAAAAGAATCCTTCAAACTTTCTTTATTCATTGCTTAAAATAAAAGAGACAAGTACATAACTTGAATTTAAAACTCATAAAAAAAAGAAAGAAAGAAAGAATACATAACTCCAAATTAGAAACTTAATATAGCGGAAATCTAAGTTCTTCAAAATTTGGGCAACATGCCCTTACATTAGAAATAAAATAGAGACTTTCTAAAAATAAGCATCCTAAATCTTTGGCATGCTTCATCATGTGTTCAATTCCCTGAAAAGATAAATGGGAAAGAGTGAGCACGTAGCCCAGTAGATCATTCTAAAAACAACTAAATTATTAATTTAAACTAATAACACATTCAAATTCAAACACTTGCATACATTAGGCGTTTCAATCATTTTCTTATTTATAGCTGTATCTTAAACTAAATGGGGGTCTAATCCTTTGATGTTCTAATCAAAATACCTCTCCTTGAGTGGAAAGACAATTCTTTGTGTTACATTCCATTGGACTTAGGGTCCCTTACCCATATTCCAAGTATTTTGAGCCCCTCCCATATACACAGTATCTGTAAAGAACACCTATAGTATCCCTTTGGATTACTAAGACAGTACATGGTTCTTAATGTCACAGTCTTTTATTTAATTCTTATAATAATGAATCATAAATAAACGAAATAAAATTTAGCATGTTCATCATGAAAACATCAAAACGTCACATTTATGCATCATATCTCAAAATCAACCTAAGCATGGGAAACTAAGTGTAATACCTTGAAAAATTTGTATGAAATGAAATGAAATGATTCATTCTAATTATGTGAACTTAGATGATAAATGAGACCATTTGAGCAGAAATTCATTTTAGGGATCAATTAACAAGTTTTATTGCTCAAAAATCTCTCAAGGGAGTGAAAATTAAGAAAAAGAAACAAAACAAAATGAAATGAAATGATTCATTGTAATTATGTGAACTTAGATGATAAATGAGACCAATTAAGCAGAAATTTATTTCAGGGATCAATTAATAAGTTTAATTGCTCAAAACCTCTTAGGGGAGTGAAAATTAAGAAAAAGAAATGAAACAATATGAAATGAAATGATTCATTGTAATTATGTGAACTTAGATGATAAATGAGACCAATTGAGCATAAATTCATTTCAAGGATCAATTACAAAGTTTAATTGATCAAAAACATCTCAGGGGAGTGAAAATTAAGAAAAAGAAAAGAAACAAAATGAATGAACACCTCAAATGATTTGGGCATCTGAAATTCATTTTATTTGTCCAATTAAGGGTTCATTTGCCTAATATGCTTTAGTGAAATGTAAATTAGGAAAGAAAATGAGAAAAAAAGTGTTCATCTTGATTGATAACCTGATGATTTTTAGATATGGTATTGCTAAACAGTGTTCAATGATTTGGAAAGATTTGATCCGAAATGTGCTTCCGCTACTATTATCTTGATTTCCA
>JAJIYU010009932.1:0-16601 GCA_030144865.1 Tinospora cordifolia | reverse complement strand
AATGAGGCAAAAAGAATTAATCAGAAGGGTAATGATGAAAGAAGACACTGAATCTGTGAGCCCAGAAAAGAGAGAGAGAGAGAGAGAGAGAGAGAGAGAGAGAGAGAGAGAAAGGTAAATGCAGGGAAAAGTGGTGGGAATGATGAGATATTTTAACTTATCTGAAAAAGGGTAGAATGATGAACACCAAAGAAAAAAAAAACCTTATTTCTTTGAGAGAAGAAAGAAACATTGAAACGAAAAGGGGGTTCGACGTTGCAGAAAGAGATTCTAACACCTGCAATCACTCAAAAACATAAGCAGTGTAGGTGTTGTTCACCGAGTCTCTTTCTCTCTCACTCTTGCTCCTTCAGCTGCACTTGTAGAAGACAGTAGGAGCTGAGCTGGGGGGGTGCTGTTTCTTAATTTAATTTTATTTTTTTTACTTTTTCGGCTATAATAACAACCCGCTTTTCAATCTCAAGTATGCTTTCCACAAAACAAAAAACAAGAAAGAAAAAAAAAAAATCTCAAGTAAGTTAAAAAACAAAAATGTCAACGCTTACGGCGGATGGGTGGGAAACTGGAATTACTTTCACCTCCATCTCGCTCCATCCCATTTCTGCTCGTTTCCATCTAAACTTTCTTAAGTTCAAAATTTTGATTATTTCTCATTTTAAGAAAACCCGAGTTTTTCCCTCTCTCAGTAACACCAACACTTTAATAGTTTATGTAATTTTCATTGGAACCTTTTATGCTCTTTAATATTGGTTTGAATCTCTGCAGCTTTAGTCTTTTTCAATACATTCAAAAGAAAAAAAAAAAAAAAAACTTTAAAAAATGTTAATACTGAGAAAATACATGAAAAACATTCAGAAAATTACCAATTAAATGCTTGTTTTTCCTGTTAACTTTCAAAGAAAATCAAACATTATTAACCACATCCATTAGTAACGATTTTTACTGGAATGTAACCGACACATCCTTATATTTAGGGTATACAACTCTTTTCCAGCTTCATGTCAAACAATTGATAAAATAGATCCATCTTCAGTTTCTTATCTGCATCTACTTCCTGCTACTATGAAGAGTAGCAAACAGAAACAAACGCGAGATGAACGCCAAGCTTTAAGGATTAAAAAAACAAAAAGAAGAACAAGAAAGCCGCAAAAGAAGAGGCAATTGAGATTTTTAAAAGGAAAAAAATAAAAGAAAAAAAAGAAAAGAAAAGAAAAGAAAATCTGATACCCACAGATAATTAAAGATTTACATTGTCTTAAAAAGTACATTAGTCCTTTCAAAAAAAAACGAAAGAAAGAAAGAAAGAACAAAAAAAAAAAACAGTAGTACATTAGTAGTTATAGAGATTCTATTCAACAGAAATTGAAAGAAAATACACCTAGAAGGAGAAGAAATTTAAACAAAAGAAACTACACAACATTCTTGATCCATTTGTACAAGAACCAAGATCACAAAGTGGATACCGCAACTGAATCTGGTTCATGTCCATGAACCCTTAGACGATAAATGCAGGTGTGAGCCGCTCCATAGTTGGAGTTCACCTCCATCCTCACCATATTGACAATGCCCGAATCTGTTGAATCCACGTTGAAAGTCTGAGCATTGCTTCTTTCCAGATCATAAGTAAATTCACCCAACAAAAACTTCTTCCCAGCTTGGCTAGATGGATTTGCATCACTTCCCTTATACCATCCAAAGATTCGACAGTCTTTAGGGGCACTTGATTGGTCATAAGCAACGCTCTGCAGAAATACAATTACCAGTACACTTTAATAAATTAAGCACATGTAAAGAACCACAGGCAACCATGACAATTATAAGATAATTAATTGACATTGCCAATCATCACAACATTAAACATTCATACTCCAACACTTTCAAGACTTTCCTAACCAAATTTGCTACATTCTTACAGTCTGGTGTGTTCAAAATTTTCCTTTATTGCTTAATTTTTTTCCATTTTAATTATGCGTTAATCGTCCTCCACAGCATAAAATATCCGAAATTCAAAGTACACAGCAACCTTATGACAGTATTTGTATCTTATAAATGAGAATCCTTAAATCTATACTTCTCAAGACTACAGAAAAAGCTTGCACACCTGGCTTGCCTTGGCCTCCCTTTTTACACTATATGCCTTCATTCTGCTATTCTAGAGGCAGAGGGCCAGAAGGGGCCATCTACCATCACCAAGGTCTAAATATGAATCTCTACTTCTCTCTACATAACCTATTGTGACACATTCAAACATTCACAAAAATGCAACTATAATTAAGCTCAAAGATAAGAGGTCAAGATACAAGATCCAGAAGGATCTTGATGGTCAAAACCTACCAATCTTGTCGAGATCATAGCACATTGAATTTAAATGCATCAACTTTGGAGCGAACAAATGATCTACTACAGTTAAAGCAGCCATTGGGAAGACAAAAACTAGGGGTAGAGCATGGGAAGCAAACCAAAGAACAGCACAAGCCAAAGAAAAGCATGACATCAAAAAGATAAAAGAGTGGCATAAATATATTTAAAAAAAAAAAAAGAAAAGAAAATTAAAAAAAAAAAAAAAGAAAAGAAAAATCCCAACAAGATCAAGGTCAAGCAATGAAAGTGGAAGAAATCAACTCAAGGAGAGCAATGAATCCAAATGCCAAACAAATTAAGATACAAGTCCACATAGTCATTCATTACAAAGGTTTGGATAGAAAATGCTCTCCCTCTTTTCTTTAGATGTTGACATGCAACACTAGATTGATCGAGATTTAACTGAAAGTTGTTACACTTGCACAGTCTTAAAATTTTCCTCCAAACTTTATCTCTCTTAAAAGTTCATTCTTTAAGTGAAAAAGAACATTAACCTTAGTTAACTATCTTTGCTCAAAACATTAAGTAACTGAAGTGTGAAATTTTATGAGAAACAAATAATAAAACTTTGTATAATTTCAAAATATATTCACAAGTTCGGAAAAAAAACATCCTATGGCAAAACTAAATATCAATTTATGCACATAAAAGGCTCCTCATCACATCAAAGTCATACCAGTGAGAACATTGGTTTCTTATGGACAAACTAAATGCCCAATTGTCAAACTAGACTTATAGTTCCCTCCTCCAGATGCAATATATTGGGTATGAATTCTGCCGATTCTTCAAAAGTCATATGTTGGAACATCCATATATCGAAGCATACTTCCAAAATGGGCACTGGAATAGTAAGAAACAACACAAAAAACTGTAATCTACTACCTTGAACAGTCAATTCTTTCTCTATGATAAAATGTGCAACACAATCTTACACAAGCATTATCCAAAAGTAGCTGTCCCCAACCCCTATTTGTTAAAAACAAGTACATGTTAAAATCTAATAAATGGTAAAAGTTGATTCTTCATGATGTCCACAAGAATAGCATATTTGTGCATATTCCCAAAATTAGTGTTTCCTGTGTAAGAATGAAGGAGAAACAGCTGATCACCTGTTTCTCCAGTACAGCTATGCTCAACGGTTTTCGAGAGAGATCAAAGATAATCTAAATGTCCTACTGTAAAAAATATTTTGAATATTTGAACACTAATGTCCACAACAAAATTTTTAAATTTTTACTCTAGACAGATACTATGAAAATTCTTTTGTTGATTTGGAATGAAAGAAAATGACGCAATTTTTAAGTAGAAATTGTGTACAAGGGAGTAAGTATCAGTTACAGGAATGTCATCAAATTCTAAGCCTACTTGTGTTTCTTTCCTGCTAGAGAATTTGGGTCTCTCTGTAGGAAATCTACAAAATTAATCAGCACACCAATTGCAATTGATTCCTTATGAGGGCCCACTTCAATCTAGGGCCTTTTCCTTGTTATTTTAATGTATTATATCTTCTCCTAGTTTCTTAAGCAGCCAAACTTTGACATTTCGCCTCATCTATCCATTTTCAAACTCCTACGTTCTATGCATCTAATTCTAGTGAGGGGCAAGGGTGTACAGTTATTTCATATAACCAGACAATAATGACAAAACAGACTGGCCACACACCAAGTCAAGGATAGACATAGTGTTTCCTACCATCATCACCAGTTTCACTTAAAACTAAGAAGAAATCCCACGCTTAAAAAGGACTCAAGAATGCAAAATGCTATTTCCAAACAATTCTTTATATGCATACATGCTAGTCTTTTGCATTGAATATTGGCCTCTATCAATTGGGACATGAGTTGTACTAAGTACCACATGTATTCGACATATTACAAGGCAAGGGGTATGCTATATATCTTCATAGCACAAATATACCATTCGAATACAAATGACAACTCCTCAACATAATACCAACATTGACTGCACCTAGTCAAGGTGCAGTCCAAGACTACAATAAACATTGAAAACAAGGGAAAAAAATGGCACTTGAGCATCATTATCAAGGTCGGAGGGCAATTGACTGCACCTAGTCAAGGTGAGGCCTAGGAATTGCATACAATGTTACTGTTACCTCCCTAAGTAAACAGTTATACATACATACATATACAATTCACATTAATTTTTTTAGAAAAAAGTTGAAAGCTTGAAATAGAATGTATAAAATGAAATATTGTGACTTAGCACGATTAATTAATGAATAATTAAGTTTAATGAATTCTCACGCTCCAGTCAATTTTCACTTAGGTGTACGTTGACTCCATATAGCATGGGAAAAACTGACATGAGTTCAGTATCCACTCAACTAATCGAGTATAATACTCTCACCTACTCAACTACTCAAGTATAAAAATGAGATTGAAAAGGAATGAAACCTAACCAATTTCCACATCCTACATCAATCATAGCAATGGTTAGAAGGAATTTCCTGTCATCCAAATTGAGGTTCACAGAAACAAGAAGTAAACCAAAAGTAAGCTCCATTAGAGTGAACTCACCGCCCTTCTCTCCAATAAATAAAGGATGATGAGGGGAAACTTGACCCATCACAGACCTAAATTATGAAAGTAACTAGTCATGGCATACATGTTCTTCCACAAGGCAAATCAACAAAGTTACAAACAATCTTTGACTTGTCTAACAACACTATAACTAAAGAGGACTACTTTAATAAATTGAGCCAACTTCTTATCTATAAAATATGACATTTTCTCACACATTTGTCATGCCGCTCAATGAGACGGTAAAGGTCAGAGTTCATACAACAACATAAAAAAACATTACCAATCATGACCAACACTGGAGAAAGGGCAAAACAAATATCTTTAAAAGTGAAACAAAAAATCAATCAAGAAAAACAAAACTGCAAGATTTATAAATTAAATGAAAGAAACTAGTAAAAAAATATATCACCTTTGCAACATGTTCCAGGGTTACAGCCTCTGGAATGATTGCTGTCCTGAGCCTGATCTCTACAAATCCACTACTTCCTTTGAGAGGGAAACACTGACCAGGCTCGCCAAAACTTGGCTGCAGCATTTTTATGGCATAAGAATGCACGTTATTTTGACCCTTTGTTCCAAACATAGAATTTCTAACCGTGGAAGACAAGTAGGACTCCGAATGTGCAAGTACTGAGGCCCCAGCCGAAGCCAATGCATAATCTGCCCTACCCAAGCCATCTGCAGCATGCCTCTCAATTTCCTTTTCAACAATCTCCCTCGCAAGAGCCCTAATTTCGTCCAAGCTCCAATCTTTATTACGCTCCTCATCACTTCTACTATTCCTCAATTCATCTAAAAATCTTTCAAATTCCTTCTTCATCAAAAAGTCAGTACTCCTGAAATTACTCATAGACTGATCCAATCCTTCAGTTTTTTCCTCCAATTTCTTCAAGGCATTCTCAAACAACAAACCTTTCTCCTCAACTTTCTTGTCCAACTCCCTTCTCAAACCACCAACCTCATTCTCAATTTTCCTATCCACCACTTCCACCTGAACCTGTATCATCGTCATCGTCTTCTTCAGAAATGCTTCGACTTCAGCAATCCGAGCTTCAAACTCGGAAGCCACATAAGGAGAAGTAGCACCATCTCCAGATCCGTGCTTGACAGCCAGTTTCCGGATCATCTGAACTAACCCCAGTACTACAAGCAAAAGCAAGAAATTCTTGGTGAAAACGCTTATTACCGTTAACCACAACGGTTTCTCAGGCGGTTTAGGACCGCCCTTTTTCCGTCGAGGCGACACAGTAGAATTAGCAACGGCGCCTTTCTTGGCAGTTACCACCGTTAAATCTCTAGGTCTCTCAACAACCGTCGCCTCACCACCTCTAATCGAATTGCTGTGATCTTTTCCGTTAGCGACGGCATGTTCGGAAAATCCACCGGCGCTTCCGCCGTCGGTGACCATCTCAATATTGGACGATCTTTTCTCGGTGACGGAAACGGTTCTCCTCCGGGAACCCAAGGCCAAAGAAGGATTGTTGTTAACCGCTGGATTGGCGGTGATTGCGACAGTAGAAGCCGACATTGTTCGACCTACCTATCTATCTATGTGCGTAACCAACCTCAATTCAAAACTTGAAATGTGCAGAAAAATTATAAAAGCACGAGCAAGAAAATGGGAGAAGCCCTAATTGTAATGGGTAGACTAAGAAAACGCAGAAACCCTATGAGTTTAGTAAAGTTAAGGATTAAAGCGCGAATGAAGCTCTTTTCAGGCCTTTGGTTCTTGAATTTGAAGGAGAAAAGCCGACAAGATGATCTAAAGCTCCAAACAATACCAATCCAACGTTTTCCCCAATTGAATTTAAATGTGCGCGAGAAAGAAGGGTTAGAGTGGACGGTTGATCAGAGCAGATGAAAGCGGTTGGCACTTTCGGGCTGATTCCCTGCTCCATGCCGCTTCATTCACCTGGTCCAACACCACATTTCTTTTCATGACACCCGTCCTTTTATTCAAATTTCATATGCTTGCGACTTCACGTTCAAGTTTCCTTAAAATTTTCTAAGAAAGATCTCTGAAATGACCTTCAGGAACTAAGGTTTTACTTTTTCAAATTTGGGCACTTACAAGTATTTTTTTTTTTTTTAATTCTAGTTGAAGTATCCATTATTTATATTTGATTTAAAAGAAATAATTTTATTATTTAATAGGATTAAAACAATAATTTTTAAATTTTCTCATCACTACATGTTAAGTTTTTCTAAATTTATTCTTTTAACTTCTAAGCTTTACTTTAAATTATTTTTATTAATATTTTAAATAAATTAAAATTTAATATATAAATTCATTTCAATACAAAATATTTTATTTAAATATTTTTTTTTTGTAAAATTAGCCCATTATCATACAAAAATACTAACTGAAAATAATAAAAATAAATGACAATAATTTTAAAATAAAATATAATACTAATTATATTGTCACGCTTTTAGAAACTATGTACATCACCTATATTGTCTATCAAACATAAAATTTTTAAGGCTCGTGAAAATATAATATCTTACATACAGCGTGAAAGGATTAATAACTATATTACCTTAAAAGCAAAATAACAACAACAGATGTATATAGACGATGCAAAAGCAAATTTAAGTCATTAAATTGGAATAATTGAAGGAATTAAATATAATAATTAGTAGCAAGGCAGTCGTGACCATTTGACGAAAGCCTGAAAAAATTTATAAATAAGTCCCTTAATTTTATACATTAATAAGCGCGCGCGCACGTCATTGACCTAAGGTTTCTTTAAACAAAATTATTTAATACTCTTTTTATGATAGATGCAATTATTCTAATATTTATTTGTTTTTTTACATTCAATGTCACGTTTTACGTACTTATACGATTAATACAATCATTACAAATAATTGCAAATATTTAACTTGAACTCTCAACAAAATAATTACAATCAAATTTGCGATAGTAACATATTTATAAGTGTTTTATTTTTTCAAAAGTTGCAAAAAAATTACATAGTTAATAAATTTTAAGAAAATACAGACTATCCCATACTTTCAACTGTTTTTTGCATGTTGCAAACTTATAAAAATGTGAGGATAACAAATAAATAAAGATGTGATAATATTAGCTATAAAGGGAAAATAATAGAGCACTCGGTGTGAGTCGTCGACTTTACAAATAGTGAACATTAAAACAAACAAAACATTAAAAATTTGAAAACGGGGCACTTTTAAAAGAAAGAAAGAAAAAAAAAGTAATTAAAATAAAAAGGAAGAAAGAGAAAGAGGCGGTTGTTGGTCCTTGCACAGATAAGGCTAGGGGTGAAACCTGGTCAGGTCGGGTCGGGTTATGAACCCAAAATCACCCAACCCGACCAGGTGATAGGGGGCTCAAACCCGACTAACCCGAGGTTGAGTCGGATCGGGCGGGTTGGTCGGGTCGAGAGCTTCAGAGAAGCCCCTTGATCTTCATTGCAAGTTGTAGCGCAGTAGCAGCAGCTTCAACAACTTCATTCAACCTCTAAAACCCTCACAAGTTAGTTCTTCTTTTCTCGTTTTGAATGGCAAGTCGAGGAGTATGACACTGTTTGGCAGAGGAGGAGGAGTACCTGACAGACGGTATTATTGGAGGGGATGAGAGCGGTGCCAGAGGAGAGGCCAAGAGAGTAGAAGGAGACGAAGTCGGGGCCTTGGGGGAGTAGGATTCAGATTTGGAGGATTCACCGGCACTGGAGTTGAAGGAGATGGAGTTGGCGCTGACAGAGTTGGTGTTGGTGGGAGCACTTGGAGAAGATGAAAACCAAACCAAAACTTCTGCTGCGGTGTTGGAGTTGAAGCAACTCCGGAGACTTGAGTGACAAAGATAGGGAGAGAAGAAAATTATGCGGGCTTCTATGATTTGGAGAAGATGAAGACCATACCAAAAAAAAAAAAGAAAAAACCTTTTCAATTGTTGCTGTTGTGATTTACAGAACAAACGGGTCGGGTCGGGTCCGACCCGACTCTTTCAGACTTGACCTAACTCGACCGAATGTGAGAATGTACCCGATCCGACCCGACCCAAAATGGTCGGGTTTGGTTAGGTCAGGTTGATTGGGTGGCTTACATCCCTAGATAAGGCGGCGAAGAAGAAGAAGAAGAAGAAGAAGAGCAATGAATGCCCTAGGATGACGAATACTGCCAAACACTCCTTGGACGACAGAGAGAGACCCGAACGACAATTAGACAATAGATGATAGGAAGTCTTAGAATTCTAGTGATTTTTGAAATTTTTTTTCCTCTCCAACGAAACTCATTTTACATATATATGTTTTGTGATTAATATTTTTTTTTCTTGGAAATAACCACATTTTATTGGAAATAACCACATTTTATTGGAAATAGTTGTTTTTTGTTTTTTTTTGTGGGGGTGGGGGGGGGGGGGGGGGGAATATATAAAGAGTAGGGGTGTTCGTGGGTTGAGTTGGGTCGGGTTTGGGGTAAACCCGCAACCCAACCCAAACAGTTCGGGTTGGAAAAGTTGAAACCCAACCCAACTCAATCTACGGCTAAACCCAACCCAACCCAAATGGTTCGGGTTCGGTTCGGTTTGGGTTGGGTTATCGGGTTGAATTTCAAAATTTTTACAAGTTATTTATTTAAAAATAACATTCCTTGCCTAGGTATAGGTGAGCATATTATAAATGAAGAAGAAGCAATATAAAGAGAATGAACTGCAAGTTGTGAGACTAAACTAGAAAAATTACAAGAAATGAGAAGAACATTAGCAAAAATTCAAATAGGAAGATGAGGATTTGAAAATAAACAAGAAGAATTATTAGATAGAACAAATTTGAAACAGGTGAAGAATATTGATTTATAATAAATTGAACAATAGTAGGAATACCATAAATATATTACATATGACTAAGCAATAGGCAAAGTAATAAATAAAGAATGATGTTTAATGCATCAATCTAATACAAAACAAGTACAAAGAGCCCTTTTATCAAATATATAATGGTTAATGCATCAATCTTATACAAAAACTTGAATAACATGTTTATGCTTTCTTTCCAAGCAATAAAATGCATCATCTCCTTAAATCATATTTATTTTAAAACCAAAATCAATTGCACAAAACCTAGGGTATTTTTTGGTTTGGGTCGGGTCATGTTCGGGTTATGGGGGTTAAACCCACAACCCAACCCAAACCATTTGGGTTGGGCATTTTAAAACCCAACCCAACCCAAATATAGTTGAAAACCCAACCCAAACCAACCCAAAAGGTTTGGGTTGGTCGGTTCGGTCGGGTTAATCGGGTTGATGAACACCCCTAATAAAGAGTGTGATTCACTTGTGAAATTGAAAAGACCTTTTATGCTAAGTTGCAATGCATAATCATAACTATAATAAATTAAATAATAATATATAAATGTAAAAGGATCTCTAATGTTAAAAATAGATTATACTTATAAAAAATTGTCACTTAATTAGTGTGGAATGAACATCCACCTTATATTAATAATAAAAAAAATAGTCTTCGGTGCAACCATTGATTGTTCTTATTTTTACAACATTGAGTTTTGTGATTATTTTTTTATTATCTTTCAAGTTAAAAATTAAAATTTTTGACGTGACATCTTAATTACTTATTTATTGCACCTCTTATAAATAAAAGTTCAAATTTATAGCTTTAACTTTTTTCAATACATTATCTTCATTATGAAAATAGATTGTTGCATTTATCTTATATGATACTCATGCTCTTTTCAATCTATAATTTAATTAGAGATGCTCTAACATGTCAAAGGGTCCAAAAAATTAGGAGCTTGAAAGTTGCCTTGCCAACTTTGCTCATAGCCAATCCTAATTACTAGTCATTACTATGAAATATGTATTTAATATTCATGAGATGGTAATTATAAGTAGTATAAAACTTGTTCAAAAATAAAATCGTATATTTTATATTTTCTTTTTTATAACAAAATACGTTGTGACAGATTGCAACTTACAAAGTATTTTTTCAAGTTAAATTTGGATTAGATGAGTAATGGTAGATACCAAAGGTGTAAACCAGTACTCCCTCTCCTTCCAGGGAAAAAAAAAAAAAAAAGCAGTTTAATATCTCACGAAGTAAGCGCGGGAGCATCCATGTTCCAGTCGATTGTGCACTTCAATCTTATCGACTTTTAATTCATGAGTCATGTGCAATTTTCTTAGCCTCTCTTGGCACACAAGATCACTGCAATACTATAAAATTTACTGTTGTTCTTCCTATGAAGCCCAGTCCATAACGTGCCTATGGTCCAGAGAATCACTAGAAGAGAAAGCTTTGGCATATATATATATATATATATGCACACACACTTATATATTGATGGCTTTGGCTTGATTTTTTCTTTTTTTTATATTGTTTTGTTTTGGCAAATACACACGCACATACCAACATACAAGCTCCCTTTTGGAGTCGAAACCTACCTACTTGTATAAATATTTTTATACCGTCCCAGCTAAACTGTAAGGGAATTGGCTATTGATGGCTTTGACTTAATGTTACAGTATTTGTTTTTTGATCACAATAATCAATATTACTACAATAAATTTTATTTTAGAAAAAATATATTTCTATACAAAAAAATAAAAATAATTACTAAAATATCGTTATTTTTGTTTATATACAAAAATGTAAAACTTAATATCAAAAATACCAGAAACCATTAATTAACATCTATTAGTATATTGTTAGTATAAAATTCCTATAATATTTAGCTTAAAAAATAGTATAACATTAGTATATAATCCATATAATATTTAACTTATAAATAGTAATATAACTTTAATATATTGTCGGTATACACTGTTATAACATTTAACTTAGTATATGTTATACACAATCAGTATACAATGCTGAAAACTGGTATACTGTTGGCATATAATGCTAGAAAAACTGGTATACAGTGCTGAAAATATATAGTGCTAAGAAAACTGGTATACAATGCTGAAAATATAGTGCTGAAAAATTGGTATACAGTTGATATATAGTGCTAGGAAAACTGGTATACAATGCTGAGAAAACTGGTAAACAGTTCAAAAACAGGTATACAATGGTATGGTATACCAATTTTCATGCTGATTTTTTTCTTTGTTTCTATTATTTCTGCAGTGTAAATAAGGGTATACCATTGGTATAACAACACTGCAAAAATCAGTTCTCAAGTTCCATTACAGCATAGCAAAACGCATTACTGATTTATAGTTTGCCATTGTCGTTTCCTCATCACATTTCCTTCTTCTTAAGATAATAACAACAGTTTGAAATGAAATCCATGACGCTAAAAAGTTTGCTTCTTTATTTCTCATCGGGTTTCGTCAGAATTGTTGCTGTGAATCTTCGAGGCAGACCGGCAGTGATGCTTCATCCTCTGGGTTCGCTGTCCCCGAAAGCTCCATAGGTATTAAGAATTTCATGCTATCAGATCATCAGCTTGGACTGAGTTGATTTGTTTACATCTATCGTGAGCTTAATTAGCTCGGATGACCACCATGGCCGTCTTAGCACGCGATCTAGCATTGCTTAGCACATGAAGATGATTTTTCAAGAAGTCTCGCAGAAAAATACGATAGTGATTGCTCGAAACTATAGCAGCTTGATAGCTCGACAAGACGGTTGGTCGGTATGCCGACCATGGATATCCTTGAGGCACTCTTCCAGCCGAGTTGACAACTAAGAAAAGGGATTAATCTAAAATTGTAATCCTACATACAAGATTTATAATTTTTATATAGCTATTGTTAGTAAAAGAGTTGGTGTTCTGTTTTATGACCCAAAAGCACTAATTCCTCCGATCATCATCGTTGCACCAAAATAACTAATCCTCTTTACTCCATTCAAATCCTCATCTCTGCCCACCCCCGCACATGGCTTTTTCTCATCATTCTCTTCTTACAAATCTTCCTCCTCTTCACCATTCGATCTATCCCTGGCTCCTCTTTTTTCTCCATCGTCGCCACCGCTGGAGCCGCCGAGCACCCGTCATCCAACGAAGTGTCCCTGGTCACTCCAATGACCCTCTCTGCAATTTTCTGTAGGGTTTATGTGTACGATTTCCCTCCAATAGGCAATCTTAGAGATCGATTGGATTTAAAACTTTTCTTCCTTCTTTTGTTTCTGTCGATCGATTAAATTTAAAACCCTAACTTCAAACGTTGCAAGGACATGTAGACTCTACGACCAACGACGGAATAGTGAAGCACCGAGCATATCATATAGTAATTATATGATGTACGCGTAATTAAGTAAAAAAATATATAAATAATTATATTATTAAGTTAAAATTTATGACATTTTATATAATTTCTTCTTTTATTTTTTATGTATATCTCGTGGTCAATAAAAATACTCATAGGGTTTATAGAGATAAGATGGCATACAAATCCTAAAATTATAGTTAAACGAAGACCCAAGAACAAGAAATAAAGCTCTTATAACATGGACGTTGACCGCCTCCTCGCCCTTTTCCTCGCGCTTTTCTCTCCTCTTTTTCTTCTTCTGTATTTCTCTCTCTCTCTGTCTCTCTCTCTCTCTCTCTTTTTTTCTCTATCTAATTAATCAATTTTATATAGTTTTTTATGTTACAATTAAAATAATATAACAATATAGAATATATATATATATATATATATATATTTTCTCTATCTAATTAATCAATTTTATATAGTTTTCTATGTTATAATTAAAATAATATAACAATATATAATCACTACACCAATTTTGATATTTAGCAACACAATTTTTAGCCACAAAATAATTTTTGTTGTTAAATATTGTTTTTAGCAACAAAAAAAATTTTTATTGCTGTTTTCATTAAAAAATTTTTATAAAAATAACAACAAAATTTTTTTATTGCTGAATATTACTTTTAGTAACAAAAATAATAATTTTGTTACTACTTTTTATAAAAAAAATTAATAAGATTAAAAACAAATTTAACAATAAATAATTTTTTGATGCTAAATGTCATTTTTATCAACAATATATCATTTTTGTTGCAATATACTACTTAAAAATATTACTTTTGTAATAATTTTTAACAAAAAATTTAATCAAAACAGTAATTAGCAACTTTTCTCTTTTAAAAGTTAGCTAAAAACGAGTTACTGATCTGAACCAAAAAAACAAAAACAAAAAAAACCGTCTTGACTTGCAACCAAAAAAACAGCCAATTCTCAGATCTGAACCAAAAAAAAAAAAAAAAACCAAGTCATCAGGGAAACTCGCTCTCTGTCAATCTCGTCTCAATCCTGTCAGTCCTCTTTCGATCTCCTCTCATCTCACTCTCTGTCAATCTCGTCGCCTCTCGATCTCATCTCACTCATCATCTCGTCGCTTCTCGTCGTCTCGTTCCTCGCTCTTACTTTGCATCTCTTTCCGTTTCCTTCATAATAAATCTCTTATTGTTTCCTGTTCTGTGATTTTGATTTTCTTTCCTATTTTCAATCCGAAGGAGGCTTTATATAAGTAGTGGTTTCAGATCTTCAGGGCCATTAGCAGATCCTCTCTTGCTTTTCGTATTGTAAGTTCTCTCGGTTGTGTGGATTTTTGAGATTATTTTTTTGCCTTGAATCTGTTATTTGCGGGTTAAATCTGTGGTTGGTTCGTCTGTTCTTCAATCGAGTGTTCTTGAATCGTAGAAGAGTGTATGTTTTAAAGTAAGCCCCTTCTAATCCGTGTTATGATAATTATTGTTCCTCTTGAGTGTTTGTCGTTTCCTTCGTTATCTTGATTTATTCGATTCTAGTTGTTTTCGGTGTTTTTCTTTGTATCATGCATGTTTGAGTTTCTTTGGACTCTGTTCTTTTAAAATATTTTTTATTGCTCTGTTTGATGATTGATTTTGTTGTTGCGTTAAGAGGTTGATTTCTTCGATTCTTCTTTTGATCCTTTTTGTTTTTTTCTGTAATAGATTGTTCCTTACTCTTCTTGCATATCGTGGCTTTCGCAATCGATGAGCCGATTGACTATTTGTTAGGTTTTCGTTTATCTTTTCTTGCATTTAGATCAAATAGATTGAATCTTATTCGTTTATCTAATTTTGGATTAGCTAAATCATGGCAAAGAAAAGTCAGTGTCATGTCAATGCCTGGGGAGAACAGTACTTATGTGTATTCACTTCAGCCTTTCGTTCTATCTACATATCTGTCTGTCGTTCTTTCCTTCTTCTTCTTCTTCTTGTAACAATTGGAAAAGTTAAAAGGGTCTTTTATCTTTATGCTTCAACACCAAACAACATTTCCTGTGCATAACAAGTTATTACTGCACTCAGAAAATCACAAGAATGCTAGTTCGAAGTCTCAAGAACAGAATGATGAGCTCAGTTTGTGCTTAAGGTATTTTAGGATTCAGAACTTTTCGATTTACTGCTAGTTTGAGTCAAATTGGTCTAAGTTATATAGTATTTGCAAGTGGTCAACATTGCTTGGTCCAATTGTAATGTCATAGTCATTATTGCTTGGTTAAATTCTGTTTGCTCTGTATATGTTTTAACTTTATATTTTTGGCTTCAAGTTAGATCCTTGCTAGTTTTTGAAGCTTTTTCTGGGGATTGATTTTGGTGTATTTAATTGAATAGTTTTAGAAGTTGGAATAACAGAGAATGAGGATTGAAGTATAATCGTTGCATGTTCTAATGACAAAATAGTATAATAAATTAATTTAGAGGCTTTTTGACAAGTATAATTTTAGGTGTAAGAATGAGAATCATGAAAGTTTTATATGACAATCTTCACGATTTGTATTCTTATTCCTAAAACTGTCTCCTACCAAACAATTTCTTAATATAATCAAAGAGGCATTGACAAAGTAGTTCGAGTAGGAATTCTGTAAATGATCAGCTAAGACACATTTTGAGTTCGAATGTCATGTTTAGACTATGAATCCCTTCATTTGCTTCCCTATACACAACTACACGGTATGCACAGAGTGAAACGAGGAAATACCAAATGATCTGACCCTTGTGGTCACCACCTCCAGCATGACATGCAATAGAATATTTATAAGATCCTTTGGTCAATTTTCAGTCATTCTGCATCAGCCATGGTGTTTGCATGACAAGGACGAAATAAAATAAAACAAAATAAAAATACAAATTATTCAGAACCTTTTATTTTCCCTCGTAAAGAAATAATCATGCCACTTTTCATATATCTCATTTCATACCAAAAGACCAATTAAGTGTATAAATTTATTCAGAAAGTTCAGATCATACATGTGTAAAGAATAGAACTTACATTGTCCCAGGGACTTTAGGCCAGTCAGAAGTGTTAAAGTAAGCTTCCATGAAAGTAATGTGAATCTACAATTACATATCACAAATGATTCAACTTGAAAAATGCCAACTTCTACTAGCAAATAACTGTTCTTACAAGGACTACCACAACCTGGTATAATTCAAACTCATAACTGTGGATAATGTTATTTCTGCTCCAACTGCAAAGAATTTCCATACTTAGGAAAGCCATTTCTCACTTTTGCAAGAAGGTAGTGCTCCCAAGAACAAATAGCTGACATTTTCACAAACAAGTGAAACTCTATTTTGCTATTCACATCAAGTATTTTCTTAGTCTACAAGATCACTCACCACTTTTATAAAACTTATGGAACTCTGTATCAACTAGTTTTATAACCAAGCTAACCACTGAAGATTATAATCTCATTATACACTCACAACTGATCACATAAATCACCAATTTCCA
>JAJIYU010009931.1:0-16543 GCA_030144865.1 Tinospora cordifolia | reverse complement strand
GATCATTGTGCCGGTCGCGCCGTCTTCCGACCTAAGAAAGGGGCACGACAAGGCCTAGATTCACAATCCAAATTTTTGGGTTACATTTGCAAATCCAAAAACTCATACCAAAAAAGAATAAGATAGAAAAAGATGATATAAAAGGTTTTGTAGTTTCTAGAATGTGAGGTACATGGGGCTGCAGAGTGAATTTGGTACAATACATATATTTTTCAGCAATATTAGAATGATTTTTCTAGATCAGGATAGTGTTTTCCCGGTAAGCTTCGTACAATTGCATGTAGATGAGATTTATTTTCAGTGGTCTCCATAAATTAATCACCACTTAAATATCACTTTCTAGATCTAAATCAGCTCATCTAGCAATCCTTTACACAAACGGCACACATGCAATAAAAGTAAAATTTAGCACACACCTTTATGGTATATTTTAAATGTTCTTTTGGGTTATCCTGATCAAAAAACAAGCTTTTTCTTTTGGTTTTTATTTTATGGGGCGCAGCAAGCATGTTATTCTTATTATTATTTTTAGCCTAGAGATGCAGTTATAAACAGAGAAGCTGCTGGCTAAAAACCCGTGGAGCATGCTCGCCTCTTATCTCAACAAGATCCTGGAGAGTTCAAAGAGGAGATTCAACCGTCGCATTGACAAAAGCGTGGAAGGGTTGTTTCAAATTCGCTAATTGACAACCAAAAAGGAACGCCCTTCTCTCTCTTTCCTTCTTTTTCTTTTGGTACTTTCGTTACTTAAAAAGCGAAGAGGCAGAATGAATTTTTGCTGATCAAAAAATGAAAAGAAAGAAGATTGATTTGATAGGCCAATGACAGATCTGCAGGACTAAACAAGACAATTATTTAGAATTTGGTTAGGTCTGATGAAGCGTTTGTTACCAATCTGCCCGTGCATAGTCCATCCCGGGCCTCTTTTGCACCGAGTTTAAATTTAATTTTCAGTATTTCAAAACAAAAATATTAAAAAAATAAAAAAAATCTTTGGCCTCCACAGACTAAGAAGATATTTTCGAATAAAAATTTAAGAAACGGCTTATTTTCAAAAACAAGTAAATGCCATTATTAATTTCAAATAAATCAATAACAAATAAAAATTATATTTTGATTTCTAATTTCATACCAAACCCATGACACTCATCAAGAAAATAGCTGAATATAAACAAGTTCAAATCTTGAAAACACCTCCGCCGAAAGAAATAAGAGTTTGTATGCTTTGCAAGACACCTTGACATTAAGATAAATTGATCTTAACAATACGTACTACACGCAAATTGATGATATTACCATGAAGTTAATGATGATATTAACAAGCTTAAGCATCACACCTGAAGGTGTCAATGATGAGTATGCAACTCCTTTCAGCTATACAGATATTCACATACTAGATACAGTATTATAGGAAGGACGCCTATGTGCATATTTAGCTAGTGAAAGCTATCTCTATTGGCTTTGAATGAAGTCTCCTATGTACAAGGCAGTCTCTGAAACAGAAAGAAACAGAATCATAAGAGACATTTGTTCCCAGCGATCAATGAGATAAGCAAGTATCAATTACCAGTCACGCCCACTTTTGTTTTTTGGATCGAAGTTGAGTGAGTTTATCCCGCCACTGAGCTGCAAACATGTGAAAAACTAAATATCAGGACTACAACTTATCAATGACAAAAAAAGAGTAGAACCACTTCCCCACAAGAAATTATGGTCAAAAAGCTATGGGGGTTCCCCAGATCAAAAACAAGAAAAAAAAAAAAGAAAATCCCTTAACATGAAATCTCAGGTTCTCTAAGAATCATGTCTTAAGTGAAGAAATCTACTAGACCAATATGCAAACTCACAAAGTTCTTCAATCTAGATATTTGAGCAGGAACAAACCATTGTACAAATAGGATTTGCAGTCCTACGTTGACACCGCTTTAAGTAAGTGTTAATCCAAAGGAATCACCACATGCACTTCTTGACCCAAAATTAGAAGTGAGCATAAATCATAAGAAATCATGTTCATGAGGGGATAGAATTGGAACAGTGTCATCCAAAACCCCTTGTGCATATCAACCTTCAGAACAAGCAAAAAGTATAGGCAAAAGAATTCACAAATGACATAAACACATATTCAAAATGAGAATGGTCCAAAATCAGCCATCTAATGTACAAATATAAAAAAAATTCAAAGAGATTTAGCTCTCTTCTTATCTAATTAGCAAAAGATGCCTCATGGCCCAATTACCCATATATTTTGTCTTTTGAAACATTTTTGAGTCATATTGAGTAGTCGAATCACAAGTGTCCCTACACTTATTTTCCGTATGTATTGATGAATAGAAAATGACTTAGGCGGGTCAAAAGGGTCTTCCATCACACTTTAGACACTAAGCAGGTAGGCAAATCCACACCAGCAATATTCATGTCACCTAAATTTTCACAGTGAACAAAGCATTCCAAAAAGTAGAAAAGAGAACTCCAATAACCATCCCATAATAAACTCTTCTAATTGTTGCTATGATTGTTCGAGGGGAAAAAAAATCTCAGAAAGTCAGCCACCAACAAGGGAGGCCGCCATGCCAACTACATGCATTCTACTTCTGCCACAAAAGCAACGCTACTTCCTGAGCTTTCTATCAGATATGACAACATAAAAGAATACTCGTATTGTTTCTGTTGCCAAGAAAAAATGTCAAAAAATGAATAATCAATTATACCTGCATCTCTATAGCGCTCTTCCACAGCAGCAATTAGCATATTCCGGACAAGATCAAATTCTTTAGCTTCAGCACATGGTTGCCCATCAGGCCTGTAAGCATTCACCAAAAACGAAGGCGTAAGTTTTAAAATTATAAGGTTAAATTCAATAAGATAGAAACAGTTGCAGCTTGGTCTTTTTGGGCTTCAGGAGGAAGTTATGTTGCTAGTGATTTCGTAGGTCCATGTTTCTTCTTTTGGGGTTCCTGTGTCTACTTGGAGCTCCATTGGCATAATTCATAATTGCAAGTAAGTTTTGGGCTATGAACACTTGGAGAATCCTCACAAGGATATGTTCACAACCAAAAACAGAGGAGTGACAAAATTTTGACATTTATGATTCCAGGTGCAGTTCCAATGGAGGGTTATATAATTTATCAGCATTACTAATCGGAGAAACATGTTATTTGTTTCCAAAGATGTCGCATGCTAGATGTTAAAATACAAATCCAGTCAATGAATGTTCAAAAAGGCAGATCCTTCAACTGCATATCTTTAATTCAGAAAGTTCCATAACAAAAAGCACATAACCACTGTGACATACAGGACTGCATTAAATTCAGAACCATCAAAATTGAAAGCTCAAGTATGAAACTGCATAGAGATGGAAACACTGTTTATATACCAGATAGTCACTACCAAACAATTGTTCTCCTCCACCACTCAAGCATGTCACAGAAACATAACTCATGAAGAAATGATAACCATCATTCAATTTTAAATGGAAGCTATAAGCATCATTCCCTTCTCAAATCATTCCCTCCTCTCTCTGTCCTTCCCCACGTCTTTTTTTTCATTTTTTTTTTCCAATACTAGCAATAGAATCTTAATTTTTAAATTTGTTAATGACAGTAACTCTGGCATAGCTTTTCTCTAAATGGTTCATACTTTGACCAACAACCCTCTTTTTGAGTTCCAATTTCTAGAGAGATTGAACTGTGTCATTTGAGCTTTCATGTCTATTTTTCACCAAATTAAATCTGAAGCAAGATCTAGGCTATATCACCATGTGTCCTTGGATTTCCATAAACAAACACAATCAAGAAGGATGAGGGTCTCGCCAAGAATTTACAGGACCATATTATAATTCCAGTAAATGTCCGATTTATTCAATGAGCAATCAAAAACTCCGCTTTCTATACAGCCAAGTGGGCATCTAAAAGAGCTTCCTCGTAAACATGAGGCTTTTTTTTTGTAAATAACTAACTTGCTCCCTAGTCCTTCATTACAAAATTTTCTCCTTTTAAATCAGAGAATCTCTATTCAACAGTGCAGGTTAGGTCGGCATCTATATTACTGTACCATTTGAATTACAGTCACTGAGCCTGGCAACAAGCTCAAACTGAATCTGACATTAGTGTCACGAACCAGTCTTTCCCATTGCATGTTCTTTTTAACAGGTCTACCAAATTTACCGTTCCTTAGCATTCAGCATGCTCCTTGAATATTTTAGAGGAAGAAACCTAAACTAACCACACCTCCCTTTACAACGTAGTCTATCCTTTTGCGTAATGTCATTCATCTACTTGCCTTGATGACTCTTAAGCCCCTTCTGTCTGTTACCAAACCAGCTCCCTCAATCACCTACTTAAGCAAGCATCTTGAGCCAAATTCCTTTTGAATGTATTCCATATCATCCACCATGTCATGCAGGCTGTTGGCTTCAACTTAACATGTCAAACTCGGACTAAGAATAAAACCAAGGAGGCAATAAAATTCCCTTGCCATGAAACCTAAACTAAACACACTTGGCTCAGCAGATCTAATAGATACACTTCCTACAACTGCAAGGCCAGATACCACACCATTCACTAGACATATCTGAACTTCCATATTCAAACAAGAACTAAAATCAAAATAGTGAATTGCCTTTAAATAAAAAATTAAAATTGTACCTACCTATCCAAATCTGTGAACAGCAAGCCATCTGAAAGTGGGGGCCGTGGAGCTACTTTCATAGGTTCAACCACTCTCATTCCATCACTATATGCCAGATTCTTGTTAACTTGAATCGGAACCTGCAAAACAATTGGAAATATAGTATTTATCATCTCTTAAGGCATGCCTCACTTGTATAGCTATTGTACAATCTGGAAGGGAATAAAAGAAAAGGAATCAAATGCATAAAAGCATTTCATAGATATATTTAGCGACCATCTGAATTTGCATTTATAATGTGTCATGGCCATCTCATATGGCTCCATATAACTGAAGATATAAATTTCCAAAGCATACATTGGCATCATAACACATGCACATTATGGCTATGGAAAAGGTTATTCTCACGTCATTATCTAATAAATATATTAAATATATTCCAATCAGAACTATCACCACACATCAAGAAAGGAAATTCAGTGTATGATTTTGAGCTGTGAGCATACATACTTTGCATCTAACTGCAATGTTAATGGCATCTGATGGTCGAAGATCAAAGCTTATAATTTCATTTTCATTGCCCACCTATGGAAAATTCATGTGGCATCAAATCAACTCTTAACTTAAATTCCATATAATAAACAGATGTTAGAAAAGAAGTGATAAAAAAAAAAATCTGCCTTTGTTAGGTACAGTTGAGCAAAGTAAGCCTCATGCACTCTTTTGGTTACACGAACAATTTTAACCTGTGAAACAAGAAGAATAAAAACCATTGACACAGTGAACAACATGATTGCAATCTGAAACAACCAATGTAGTATAACCATGCATATTTTCTGAAAAAAGCAAGTTAAGAATATACCACATATCCCATCCTCTCTATCATATCCTTAATTATTTGATAAACAGTAGGTCTAGCCTGGCATATTTGACATTTTGTTCAGTGTTAACATTGCAATCATTATGAAAAGAATGATAATCAGAATAAGAGAAGAGAAAACATGCAGGAAGCTAAAGAACATACAATTTGAACATTGCGAATTGCAGCCATGAGCAGAGCACTTGGCATTTCCACTGTAAAAGAAAATAAACCAGCAGTTGTCACAGACGGAGAAAAAAAAGCCGCTTTAAGATCCTGAGCAAGAATTTCAATGGAATTTCTTTTTTTTTTTTTTTTTTACTGCAAACAGATCAATGCTGACAAGTGTCAGAAGATAATACATACAAACAATTATTGGAAGAAGAAGGCCACTTCCATCTTCCATCTTCAGTACAATTGCAGGATGAGGCGCATAATCCGGCAGATGCCCACTCTGAGGATTGCTATGAACACATCTTAAGTTGCTACCATCTCGCATTTTTATCATGAAACCATCAGCCCCACTTTTCACCTCAACTACATGAAGGCAACCACAGGAAATGTTATAATTATTCAATAATTGTCTGGAAATCGAATGGCCTAGCAAAAAAAGGGAGTGCAAATTCAATTTCTTGGACAGGCGTACCAGCTTCAACTACACTAGAATTCACGTATTCATCATCATTTTCATTGAAATTCTCAGCGGTGCTGCCGTTGTCATCAGATGATGAACTAAAACTACACTTCACTCTCCAGCATTTTTGTGCAGAGGGCTGACGGGAAAGAGTCCCTGATAAAATTCCAACTCTCAAATTTCCACCAAGTCCCCAAAATCCACTTCTAAGGATCCTGGCCCTCGGGAAATTCTCATTTACTGGAAGAGCACGAACGACAGCTTGTTTCACACGGACGGTGGGGCAAATAACAGGTCCCTGAAGAGTGCCCATGACAGTTCCTACAAGAATTAAAAAAAAAAAAAATGTGTCACCAAGCTTAAGAATAAAACACACACACTCACGCGCGCGCGCGCACAAAATGTTCAGGGATCAAGCAATAGTAAAAAATCTCTCCAGTTATTATCTAAAATTTAAACGACAATCAAAGAGTGACACTTATCGGGGTTTTCTAAAATTTGAAACAACAGAAAATAAGAAAACAAACATGAACCAACATAACTTGTTTATTAGAATTCCAGAGACCAAATCACGATTTATCTTCAACAATTTCTCGTTTAAAAGAAATACATCCCGGAGATTAATAATTTTAAAGTAACTGACAACGGGATAAAGACAGAACAGTTCAGTTTTCCTTCTTCTTCTTCTTCTTTTAAGTAACACATAAATTCTCCTCCCCCCCCCCCCCCCCCCCCCCCCACCCCCCCCCCCCCCCCCCACCACCCCCAACCCCCCCCCCACCCACACACACACACACCACACACCACAACACCCCACCAAAAAAAACCAAAAAAAAAAAAAAAAAAGAAAAAATTGTTTTTTAATTACATCCTTACCTGTATCACTCTACGAACTCTAAATCCGCTCTCTAATTCTCACGAACTAGTGATACAGATCGCCGATTGCACCTATATATAGATAGAAATCCACGATCGCCAGAAGCCTTCCTCAATATTTTTCAGGAGATCACAAAACACCGTTAATTCAAGTCCAAGTTCTCTCTAGAAACACCGATTACAAGCGTTTCGGGAGCAAAACTTAGATTGATCACTAGGTTATCAAAGATTAAATAGCAGTTCCGTGCACAAAAAAAGTTGATTGAATTCTAACTCAAACACACCTCAAACACACCCCTGATCCGTCACTGAATCGAGTAAGACTTGCAGGCCACGGAACCTTATCCACTCAGATTCAAAGCGATCGAGAAGGCACGAACACAGAGGCAGGAATAAGATGATGACAGCAAGAAAGAGTTTTTCTTCTTTATAGAAAACAGGAACGCCAGAAGCCCTCAAGTGGAAGCGTAACTCAGAAGAAGATATTATTATAATTGCAAGTCTTGGTAAGATTAAAAAAATAATAAGACATAAAAAAAGAAATTGAGATGACAAATGACGAATGTAGCCCCACTTACATGGGATAATTCCGCGGGAAGCGGTTACGTACGGATAAACGAAAAGTGCGTCGGAGTTTTCTGGAGATTAGGCTTAAGTTTTTCTTTCCTTTTCCAATTAGAATTGCCGCTTACATCTCATCAGGGATAAAGGGTATTTTCGACATTTCAGTGACACTAATGACCGGAAAAGTAAGGTGTTACGTATCTCTCAGTGATTTAATTTTACCTTGGAATGGACAACATAGCGGACGGACGGTGCCGCATGAAAAAAAAAATATCAAAGAACTGTACGTGTGCCACGTGGATGTGAAGCTTGGGATAAGGTTTTGGTGGTGTCGTCTTCCTCAAATATCTTCTGGAATTCAATACTCTGGAGGAGTCAAAAATGTCAGCTGTAGCCTGTACTCCATTCGGCCCCCTTATCCATAAGCTCTTCATTTCCGAACAATGAACGTACCGCAACGGAAAGTGAGAACCATTTGCAGATTTTGAGCTTCCTTGGTTTAAAAAAAAAAAAAAAAACAAAACAAGCGTTAAATACTTTCGATCTAGTAATTAATTTGACGCAGTTTGGCCAAATTAATTGATTTGGTAGACAAACTTTAATTCCTTATGAATTTAAAATAAAAAAAATTTATATTATTTTAAAATATATTTATATTTTATAAATAATTATTTTAAATAATTTTATAACCTCTATCATTTAGTACTTTATAACGTTAATCATTTGGTACTTTATAATTGAAACTATTTAGTACTTTATAACTCTTATCATTTAGTATTTTATAACCCATTAATCTTAAAATATCTAAATTAATGGGATCATTCAAATATTTTTTATTATGAGTGATGTAACTCTATGCCTCAAAATCTTTTTCTGGTGTTCTTGAGTAATTTTTCTCATTCTTTTGAGACTTTTTTGTATTTTTCAATTAGTTTTTGTTAGTTTTATAACACGTTATTAGTATAATCATGTTTTTGATGAATATATCTTAAAAATTAAAAAACAAGAGTACTGAAGTTGAAAGTTTGAAGGTGTATTTTTAATTTGTAAGATTAATTTTTATATTATTATTTGAATGATGTATATCTTATATATATATATATATATATATATATATATATAATTTAATATAAATTATATAAATGTTACCGACTAAGAAAGTACGCTCTATAGTTGTGTCTTTTATAATTTTTTACATAAAAAATCAAAAGTCAAAATGTAACAAATGAATATTTTATTTAATATAATCAATTATTAATGCTTATTCTTGATTTTTGTGATATAATTAGTATTGCAAGTTTGAGTTGATAGTAGGTAAGTTTTGTCCCGAGTAAAGTTAAACATTGAAAGAGATATAACTTATTTCGTTCTAAGAGGCTGGTTATTTAAGATAAACTTTGTCTTACCACTATTTCTTAAAGATTGCCTTACCAACTCATACAAATAGTACCTTTTGAAAACATCAAAATGTGAACATTTAAAAATAAAATATTATTATTTATTTTATTGACATGCATATATTATTTCTTATTATAATTCTATTACCATTATATATATGTGTTCATTTATAAATGATATGTGAAAGTTAAAAACAAAGATACTCAATATTATAAAAAAAAAAGATACATATATATCTATCTCATTAATGTTATGAAAAAGGAATGTTTTTTATGAATATAAGTGTTAAATTGCATATTTTGATGCATGAGCAAAATAAACATTATTTTGATTAAAAAAATTATCGTCCAAATGGTATTACACATTTCCTAAAGTGAATGTTGAATTTATTATAATATTAATATTGACGTGAATATAATTATTGTAATATTAAATAAATATTATAGTGATCGAGACAAGAATAATTTTTATACCGTAACGGTCATTGTTTTCAAATAATTAATATTATGCTATAGGACATATGAAGATTATAAATTAAATGAGATTATTTTTTTAAATTTAAAAATAACTCTAAGATGATATTTTTATTTAAATTAAAATTGTGATTTGATTATTTATTTTTATTGAGACTATTTAGCTTTATATAATATTTTGTTTATATTTCAAGTTATATGAAAAAAATTATGTATATGATTGAAATGATTTTTATTCATACATTTGAATCAAAGACTAAGACCTTGAAGGCCTTTAGTCTCGAAGGCTCTTAAAATATTTAAAATTATTTCACTTATTTATATTGACTGAATTTTTTTTAATAAATTTTGATTTACATGAATAAAAGGAAAACTTTATGAATGAAATATATATAACTTGAAGCTATAAATAGTCAAAATCTTATTATTTTTATTTAATTAAATGCAAAAATATTATGGTTGATTATGCATGAAGTTGTCGTACCAATTAGATATAAATATATTATGATATTTGGTTTGGTATATTAAAATTACAAACTTGAGAAAAAAAAATCATAACCTGAAACTGTATAACAAAAATAATAATTTTTATATTAAAATTATTGAGAAATAAAGTTTTAGTTATTGGTTATTAAAAGAGTTTTGTTAGCGAGATTTTCTAGCACAAAGCTATTAAAAATAAACTTATAAAATTATAATTAGCTAGACCCTATTGAAATATTTTGAAATGTAAAAATTATAATGCTTTATATGTAAGTAGATTAAGTTTTACCTATGGACTCCCATATATAATTATAGATTTTTAAATTACTTTGAAGCTAATTAAGAGGTATTTAACGAAAATAGAACATCTCAAAAATTTTTATTTTACCATTTTTTTAAGTGGATAATTTTTGTTTACTACATAATATCATCTTTGAACACATACATTTTATTTTATTATTTAATATCTTTGTTCGACATTAGTATGTAGTTTCAAATTAATTTTTTGAATATTTCATTACAAACATTATAAAGGGATTCATTATAATTAAGTTGGTATATGAAGTAGCAATATTGTTTTATCAATTAAACTTAAAAGTTTATTTTGATCATATAATGAATCATATGATATTTAAATATTAAAGTGTTATAAAATAGTATTTATATTAAAAAAATATTATTTGTCATTGAATATGTTCCCAAAGTAGCATTAAGATGTTGAATTGATGTTATAAAAAATAGGGTGAAAAATCATATTTTGACATAGTTTTATGTGACATATGGTTATAACTGTTGATAACATGTTATAACCATTACTATTATCTTATAATGGAATAATATTATTATTGCAAGACATGAAATTATAAATTATAAAGTGTTTGCAATATGTATTAGATAAATTGATATTGATTGGATACATAAAGTATCATCATATAATTGATTAAATGCCTCAATAAAAATATCTTGAGATTGAAAAATTATTGATGGCTCTTGAAGAGCAACTATGTAATACCCGCCTTCCACCCTCGGGCCCACGTGGCTCTGAAGGCACAATTACCACGCTACCCTCGTTTCCTTCCTTGAATGTTGGGCCACCCAGGATGCGGGCCCATGTCACATTAACAATTTTCCTTTAAATTACTCAAAGCCATAAAATTTTCTGTGCACATTAATCTATGTACAATATACTTCATGAAAAGTAATAACTCCATGAATAAAAATAAATCTAGCATTTATTGATTGATTCAAAATTCAAAGGTATTTATTTGACCTTTGTTAGAAAGGAATTCAATAAAAATATTTTGGGCGAACATGCCCTACAATGAAATTAAATAAATAATCTAAGTTTTCTCCCAAGTAGCCTTGTTAATTTAATTCCCTAAAATGTTGAAAAAGATGGAGTGAGCTAAAAAACTCAATGGGTTATTATAAATATTTAAAGTATTATTTCTATCAAATAAAAGATACATATCAAACACTTTAAGAAATTAGATGATTCAAACAGTATACTATTTCAGTCGACATTAAAGACCAAAAGAAAATATGCCCTGATATGCTAACCTCAGAGAGAGAGAGAGGTCCATTACTAACATTCAAACCCATCCTAACAGAAATACGGTCAAATTTGAACCCTTTATTCGCCTCACAACTCCAGATTAGAATACTCATGATAAAAAATCTGTTATCATGTCTATACGTGGTTATAATTTTTATTAGTCTTTTAATTTAACCTAAAATATAACAATTAAATATAAACATTAATGATTAATGAAAACGTAGCAACATTACAACACATAACGTAATATCATAAATCATGCATAATTATTTATGCAAACCTAATAATGCATATTTCATATGATATATATAATCATAAGGAATTGAAAACATAACACCCATGCAAGCATTATTTAAATCAAAATAATAAATTAAAACTTAAAAATTATCTTTACATCAAAAGCGATTTCTTTTGAGCTCCTCTCAGATCTTTCCCCTTGCTTGCACTAGTTTTGTGCAACACTCCGTTGCAACTACTTCACTGGCTGTTTTAGAACAGCTCAAAAGAAAAATGAGATGCCAAGAAAGAGGTAAAGAAAGCAAGAAGGGTCTTATCAATTCTTGCTAGGATTAAAAAGAATGAAAGAGGAAGAGAGTTTATAAAGAGTCTTCAAGTGCATGATTCATAATTTTTTGGGTGTTTTCAAACAGGAAAATTTTCATATTTGTTGATTTTGGCAGCTAGGGTTTTCATAATTTTTGCAATTTTCGCACATTTTTTTTTTCTGTTTTGTTTCGGTCTTTTTTTTCTCTCTCCATATATATATATATATATATAGAATTTCTTAATTAATTTCTATACACATATTTATGCACATATAACACATATTTAACACACACACACACACACACACACACACACACACACACATATTTATGTACATATTTCTATTTCTTTTTTATTATTCATTTTGCATACCTTAAAGTTGTACCCACTTTATTTTATACCTTGGAGTATACATAATTTATACTCAAAAATATTATAAGTTTTTCAAAATTGAATTTATTTAATTTTGTTCATTGAATTTCGTACAAAATTATCGAGTATTACAAACTAGTATATTAACAAATGCAACATGTTTACAATAACAAAGTAATGTCTTATTTTGCTAAAATTGCTGTGACACCCCGGCTCCTGGTATCCATCTCTGTCTCTGTTGCAACGATCCGTCGCGGGGCCGCACACAGAGACGGCACGCGCCCGTTTGTTCATTCGGTGGGAGACGCTAGGCATCTGGTCGTTCACCGAGAGCCGGAGGCCACGTGGTTCGATTTCCTTTCTCATTCAATGTCATGTTTCATACTTTTCTTTTAAACAGGTTATGGAGTTAAAATTTAAAATATACAATGACCACCAAGATAATCGTTCCTTTCAGTAGATGGGAAATTCCTTAAAAACACATGAAGCATAATTTAATGCATTCATAAATCCGTAATGAATTCATATTTGATCAAGTGAAATACTTTGCAGCGGAATAACATTTCAAATTCATTTCTAAAGCATAGTATGAAAATAAAACATGGCCCAATGGGCCTAAGTTCCAAAATGTGTAATTTAAATGTGAAACACTTCAAAGATAAAAGAGGACGCATGTCTAGTTCAATTTAAACACAAAAAAAAATATTATTTACAACAAAATGATACAACGGTAAACTCAAAGAAAAATTGAAAACTGTGACAACCTCCCAGCGAGGTTATTACCCAAAATGACAGCCTGTATGTTGGCCTACTCCTACGGTGTCAATGATCGCCTGTAATAGAAAAGTGGGGTGAGCTTGAGAGCCTAGTGGATCATCTCTATACATCACTAGCATTATACAAACCAGAATACAAAGCATACAATCGCTTTCATTACATTAGGTGTTTCACACAATTTCTTGTTTTGTTATCATCTAAGACCGAAAGAGTCCATAACCCTCGGTATCCCCTGTGTGGTCTGAGAGCGAATTAGGGGGTAACGCCTGAGGGCTGGTTACCTTCGGGACCATAATCTAAGGATGGAAGTCCGCAGTGACTCTCTGTCCGAAGACACAATCAACTGTCGCAGTCAGCTCGGGTAGGGACACTCATGATGACACCCTAAGGCCGGTCGCCATGCCAGTACGTGGAGTTATTAATTTTAATTTAATGTTCTTTAGTTATACAAGTCATTCCAAGTCATAGGTGACCATTAATGTACCATTTAAAGTTAATCAAAATAGATGTGTTCAGTCATTCATGGAAATCATCTCATAGAATTCTCTATCTAACATGTTATGGCACAAACAACCATGCATCAAGGACATACACCAAGTCAAGCCCAAACAAGGTCAATCAAGCAAGTCCTAGCATGCTTCTAAACAATATCTTAAGCTAACCAAAATATCATGTTATGCATTCAAAATTTGGATAAGGCTAGGGAGTAAGAAAAATCACACCTACTGTAATACTTGAAATTTTAATGACGTAATAATTGTAATACCTGAAATTTTAGTGACATAATAACCGAAATTTTAGTTTAAAACACATATACGTGTACATTTATATATAAATGCATAGATATATTGTCATGGGTATGCAATCAATCAGTTAGCATAAAGGAATATACATTGATTAATAGTAGACATATAGAATTATTGGGTAAATATATGCTTCCCTATTTGAATAAGAAAATAGTATTTTTAGTATGATATTAATGTAGAAAAGTATGTGGATAAAGTATTAATTAGATGCACTTATAAAAATAATATTCTGTTTAGTATGATGGTAATATACATAGAGAAGTAATGTGTAAAGAAAAGACATTAATGAATGAAATATCTCACTTGTTGAGATGTTGATGTGGGCATGTATAGGAAGGAATAATCCCACATTGGAAAGATAGAAACACTATTTAGAAGAGGGCCCTATATAAACTCCCCTACTCCACCCATTTTATTCATCCCAAAGACAAGAGTTGAAAATTCCTCCTACTTTCTCTCATTGCCTCCTTCTTGGCAACCTTAATTCTAGTTCTTCTTTGCTTGAGCTATTCTAAATAGTTCGCAAAGCAGTAGCCACGAAGTGCTACAAATAATTTAAGAAGTGATCTCGAGGTGAGTTTCTTTCCTTTCTTTTAATTTATTATTTTGATTTAGATGATGCTTACTTGTTTGGTTAGCTTGATTTTCTTGTGTTTTTATTCTTGTTCTTTGCATTTATGTCATCCAATTATCATGTTGCATGACCAAGAGAGTATGCTCTGTAGTTGCGTCTTGTACGATCTTCTACATCAGAAATCAAAAGTCATTTTCCTGTTTGAGAGAGTATGCTCTGTAGTTGCGTCTTGTATGATCTTCAACATCAGAAATTGAACATCTGTGTTTTTGTGGATTTATCATGGTATACTGTGGTATGTTCAATTTCTATTGAAATATTTATCTACTATGCTCTTGCGCACAAAAGTCAGATTAAATGAGATTTCAACCACGTACCGGTATGGGGGACTTTCTATGTTCTATGTAGAATTAGAACTGGCTGTTAATACTGACACCAGCATGGAACGAGTTTCAAAAATGATCCCACTGAAAATGGGTTTGAGTTTCAGAATTGATTTCTCTCCCTATATCTGGAGCATAGAGGGTATTCTCGTTCAGTCTAAATTACGACTGAATTAAGATATTGGTTGAATCGAATTAATCTCTGAAAGTGTTTGATTTGCTTGCATTGTCTGGTTGGAATAATGGATTAAATAGATGAAATGATTCATTGGGCTTTTTAGCTCACCCCCTTATTTTTCACAACAAGAAATTAATCAGCCTGCGAGGAGATTTAACCACTGAAAGTTTTTATTTATTTCAATGTAGGGCACATTGGCCTAAGTGAAATAATGTATTTCTAGTTTTAAATTTTTTTTCTCTATAATGGTTTATTGTACTCGAAATTTGTCGAATGAATAAATGAAGAATTTTATTTACCATGATGTCATTTTGTACATAGACTAATGTACACAGGAACCCTATTGTATTTGGGGTCTAAGAAGAAGAAAATGTAGCACGGGCCCATCTCCCGGGCTTCCCAAGATTTTGATCAAAGAGAATTGAACCATCAGATGACGTGGAAGATGAGACTTGGGAGGCGGGGTGTTACACCTACATTAGTACTCTACAATCTTGCGCCTTGTTCCTCGTCGTGCATGCTTCAGATTATCAATCGATAGGGTTTTTAAACAATGATAAAATGTGAGTCTAAGGCATTCATGGCATGACCAAAACCCTAAGGTTTGAGTCATTGGCGCATTTGTTTCAAATGCACCCAAATTCGGAACAAAACAAGGGAACATCGGTACATGTCGCTGGAGTTGGCGACATGTGCTAAGCACCTCAATACTTGGTCATTAAGTTTAAAATACACATTAACTCAAGGAAAACAGATTACACCTGAGGAAAGTGTTTTAAAAAGTTAAGAAAACAAGATCTCAAGAAGGTTTCGAGATTTACCTTAGCAAAAAACCTTTTCCAAGCATGCTTCAACCTGAATCCACCCTTGTTGATGTTACTCTTTGCGGATTTGAGCTTAAAAACGGTAGAGAATGGTTTGAAGGAGCTCAAACCACCCTTAGAACTCAAAAGAACACTTAAGAAATGAGATGAGAAAGTTTGGTGAGAGCTTGAGAGAGAAATCAGTGATTTGCGATGGAAAATTCAAATCTAGGGTTTTCTGCGCATTTTCGTTTATATAGAAATCGACGAATTACTGCGGTCACTGTGCAACTACCTCGGTTACTGTGCAATTACCGCTGTGGATAGACTAGTGCACATTGTTCATTTTTGGGTTTTTCGCGTGATTACCACGGTCGCTCGAACACCGATCGTGGTCACTATAGGACTGACCGCGATCATTAAAAGTGCCCATTGATATTTTATAAAATAGGGATCTCACACTATAGATTGTGGATTAATGTCAATATAAAAAATGAGCAATTTAAACTCATTGACGAATGAGAGACATTTTTATCCCAACAATTAATAATATATGATGTGTTAGATGCAAATGAATATTTTGAGAAAATTCTCAAAGAAAAATAAATCCATAAATGATGATATATACGTAGAATC